>JAMKPZ010015640.1:0-18606 GCA_024699675.1 Amphibolis antarctica | reverse complement strand
GTATTTTTATCTTATTTAGCTTTTCAATGAAAGGTGGATTTATTAATTTTATCTATATGAATGCTTACAATTATTCTCTAACCGCAATACTTTGTTCAATAATGACAACAATGGGGACATATAATTCAAAATTAAAACACTACATAAGTACACTTAAAATAATAGATAATTACACTTAACATTCTTAACTTTAGGTGTTTTAAGAAAGTCAAAAAGTAAAATACAACATCAAATTAATTTGGTGATCATCAAAAAGGGGGACATTGTCGAGTATTATGTGTTGATGATAAATGCTTAATTAATGTGTAAATGATGGTAATTGAAAAGTTGTAATTATATTTAAGTTAATGATCTATTTACTTATTACTTGAACATAACTGGAAATATTACTTAAGTTAATGCTAAATTATTTAATACCCATTCAATCTAAGATAATTGTTTGTAATTATTTAATCAACTTCTATTTTAATTCAAATCAAATTAATTTTTGAAAAAAATCCACCCTAATATTTTAAGTTAGTAGATTAAATATGTTTAATATGTAGAACATTTCGGAGAAGTAATGCGAATGGATATAATTACTTAAATAAGTGCTACATATGAATATAGTTCATGAAATATCCCGGTAGAATGTCACGTGAAATTTTAAGTTCACACGTGATGAGAGAATCGGTATTTTATGGTAAACGGCTGAACGATTGTATTAAAAGACCGGCATTTTAACATTCACACGTGACTTTTTAAGTTAGGCATGTACGTTGTACAGTGTGGCCGTCAACTTAATATTCGAAGGGGTATAGTTTACATGTCACGTGAAATATTAAGTTTACACATGATGAGAGAATCGGCATTTTATGGTAAACGGCCGGACGATTGTATTAAAAGACTGGTGTTTTAACATTCACACGTGACTTTTTAAGTTAGGTGCGTGCTTTGTGAAGTACACGTGGAGTGTGAGTAGTAGTTAGGCGTTTTACGGGTATCTCACTGAGACTATTATGTTTTGATGATAAATACTTAATTAATGTTTAATCATGATGTGATGGTAATTTAATAGTCGTAGTTATATTTGAAAATTATCTATTTACTTATTACTTCAACGTGCTGGACATATTATTTTAGTTAATGCTAAATTATTTAAAACTATACCCATTCGATCCAGCTTAAGTGTTTTTAATTATTTCATCAAAATCATTTTTAATTCAAATCAAATTAATTGAAACAAAATTCCACCATAAAATGTCACGTGAAATATTAAGTTCACACGTGATGAGAGAATCAGCGTTTTATGGTAAACGACCAGACGATTGCATTAAAAGACTGGCGTTTTATCAGTGTGTTGTACAGTGTGGCCGTCAGCTTAAAATTCGAATGGGTATAGTTTACATGTCATGTGAAATTTTAAGTTCACACGTGATGAGAGAATCAGCGTTTTATGGTAAACGGCCAGATGATTGTATTAAAAGATCGACGTTTTATCAGTGTGTTGTATAATGTGGTCGTTAGCTTAAAATTTGAATGGGTATAGTTTACGTGTCACGTGAAATTTTTAAGTTCACACGTGATGAGAGAATCAACGTTTTATGGTAAACGGCTGGACGATTGCATTGAAAGACCGGCATTTTATCAGTGTGATGTACAGTGTGGCCATCAGCTTAAAATTCGAATGGGTATAGTTTACATGTCACGTGAAATTTTAAGTTCACACGTGATGAGAGAATCAGCGTTTTATGGTAAACGGCTGGACGATTGTATTAAAACACCGGTATTTTAACATTCACACATGACTTTTTAAGTTAGTCGTGTGCGTTCTACGGTGTGGTGGTTAACTTAAATTTCGAAGGGGTATAGTTTAGATGTCACGTGAAATTTTTAGTTCACACGTGATGAGAGAATCAGTGTTTTATGGTAAACGGTCGGACGATTGTATTAAAAGATCGGCATTTTAACATTCACAACTTCAGTTAAGGACTAAAGGTTTTATTGAATAGCAAATATCTTTATGGTAAGATCCGATTATAAAATCTGACAACTTTAACCCCCAATCTCTAAGCATATATAAGGCTTAAATTCATGTTGACCTGTGCCCTAGTCTTCCTGACAGTTGCGTGGTACATTATTTGGAGAAGAAGGTTCAGTGACAGTAACAGAGCAATGGCACGTCGGAAGAAGACCATTCAAGTTTCCCCGCTACTCTCGCGTATATGGCAGGTCAAAATTGACAAGGTTGAGAAAGACATACAGCTTTTGAAGTCGAGGTATGACTTCTCTCTTGAGGTTTTTGAAGCTGTTGTTGAGGAGCAAAAAAATGCAGAAAGACAAAACTGGCGACTACGATTATGGTCGCAGGGTGAAAAAATACACAACATCAGGTGTGCTGAGCGGTATGTCTTACAATCATTTGCTGATTCAATGACACCGCTCAGTACAGTTGAAATAGGGCAATCTTCAAGACCTGCTGAAAGAAGACATAAGAAGCCTGCTCCAAAGCCAAAGAAGACTAAACCCATCCATCCACAGCCGTCAACTTCAGAACGGTTCACCCCTAAAAGTAGGGTTCAAGAGTTTGAAGATTGGTTTACAGCGACCACTACACAGAAACAAGTTGAAGTGGTCAGTTCAGATAGCTAAAGCAGTAGTTCAAAGTCTGCTAGCAGTAAGGCTGAAAATGACAGTCTGTCGATAGGTAAAACATTGTTGCCATCTTTTGAATTGAGTTGTTTTGAAAAGGTGCGTCATAATATGGAGAAAAGAGAAGTGACTATTTCAAAGTCATCTCTGTATATAGTTGATGCAATTCCAACAATTCAGTCAAGTTTTGCCGTGCATGACTTATGTGTCAAGAAAGTTTTTAAAGGTACATCATCATTCAGTTTGATAAATAAAATGAATGATGTTACAGAGTTTGTTTTGAAAAATACAAGGCACAACAAATTTTGAAATTTTGCTGAAATGCAAAAATATATAGATAGGAAAGAAAGACTCCCACAAATTTATATTCAACTAATGAGGTAATGGGAGGAAGAAGATGCTCTGGTGATGAATCTTCCACCACAGTGTGAAAAGTATACCGGAATTAATGATGAATCAGATGGTATACTTACAGTTGTTGCTGAAAGAGTTTTTACAGAGATAGACAGATCTCCAACAGATTAGATGGACAGCATTTCAGACATTTTAAGAAATTTAAAATCACAGTCCGCAGTATCTATCTCCGTGGAAGAACAACAACAACTTTCTGAGACAAGTGATAATCAGACACTGGGTGAATATTTGTAGAACATAAAGAAAAAGAAATTTGATGCAACTATTCGGAGTGATGCACAGGAACATGTTGAAGAAATAATACGGTTACAACAAATACAAGAATCAGTTTCTGAGCATTACACTCCTCCAAGAATATCAACTGAACAAGGCATAGAAGAATCTCTTGATTTCCAAGCTAAAGAGGAGAATGTAAATCCGCAACAAGAGACTTCACAAGTGCAGAATGAAGATCAGTTGAAAATGGTTGTACATCAGTCACAGACACAGAATATTGAAGATTTGCCAAGCACTTCTCATTCATTTCCTGAGAAAGGTATGACAGTAGATAATCTACATTTTCGAAATTAGGAATGTCTGGACAAGTATAACAATTTTTTGAATTATGAGATACTGTACGAAAGACCAGTAGATTTTAAAGGTTTACAAGAGATTAAAGATCTCTTAAACTTTTAAGGTCTACTACATATTATACCAACAAATTGCAAGTTAGATGTATTTAGAGAAGTGATAGTTGCTTTTTATGCTAACTTGCATATTGAGGAGGACAAATTATTTAACAACATAGATAAGACTATTTTTGAAATCACTCCTCAGTTGATATATGATACTCTTCAATTCACAAATGAGGGTGTACAATTAGATACAACATCTTTGAACTTGCTAGATTGGAATATTAGTTCGATAGTAAGAACCCCTCATTCACTTGGCAGATTGCAGTATCTAGATGACCTGAATGGCAAAGCCAAATTCAGTGCAAAAATTCTGCAAACACAGATTTTTCAAAAGATAGGGCATCGTGAACATATCCAGAGAATTTGTTTATATGTCACATATGTTGTGATGCAGAAAATAAAACTGAATTGGTGCACATTGTTTTTGGATTCCATACAGCACAGACATTCAAAATTATTTTATGGAATCAGTCTTGTGAAGTTGATATCGGGTACAGGATATGATGTGAATCACTAGCTCAGAAAATCCTTCAAGACAAGATCGTTTATAGTGGCTGAATATAACAAGTTAATTTGTAATGCACCAGTTACAGATGTACAGCAAAAATCAACAAGTGAACAGACACATACATCGACTGGACAAGATTTGTTATCTCCTGCAGAAGTTGCGTATATTACACAATTAGGAGAACAAATTGGTCGACAGATTTCAGAAACTATAATAAGTTCTGTTCAAAATCGAAGGAGAAATCAAGGATAACTTGTACTTTTCTGATTTCTTGTTGAATTGTAATTGATTGTATAAGTGATTGATTTGTTATTTGAAGTGATTGAATTGTTATTTCTAGTGATTGAATTGTTATTTCAAGTAATTGAATTGTTATTTCAAGTGATTGAATTGTTTGTATAAGTGATTGAATTGTTATTTCAATTGATTGAATTGTTTGTATAAGTGATTGAATTGTTATTTCAACTGATTGAATTGTTTGTATAAGTGATTTAATTTTATCTGACTGAATGCTTGCATTTATTCTCTAATCCCAATACTTTGTTAAATAATCACAAAAAGGGGGACATATACTGTTCGGAATTAGAGCAATAGAAAAGGAAAATAACTGCTACCATGAAAAAGTAAAATGCAACATCAACTTAATTGAATTATGAAAATTGAAAAGGAAAACAATACATAACTACAACATAAACATTTAGTGAAAAGTTAAAAGTTAGTGCTAAATTAATTAGCACTCGAATGTTCGATTAAGTGTTGTAAATATTTAACTTAGTAGATTAAATATGTTTAATAATTAGAATAGTTCAGAGAACTAATGTGAATGTATATAGTTAGTTAAATAACTGCTACATATGAATATAGTTTGTGAAAAATCATGGTAGAATGTCACGTGAAATTTTATGTTCACACATGATGAGAGAATCGGCGTTTTATGGTAAGCAGCCGGACGATTGCATTAAAAGACCGACGTTTTATCAATGCGTTGTATAATGTGGCCGTCAACTTAATATTCGAAGGGGTATAGTTTAGATGTCACGTGAAATTTTAAGTTCACACGTGATGAGAGAATCAGCGTTTTATGGTAAATGGCCGGACGATTGCATTAAAAGATCGATGTTTTATCAGTGTGTTGTATAGTGTGGCCGTCAACTTAATATTCGAAGGGGTATAGTTTACATGCCACGTGAAATTTTAAGTTCACTCGTGATGAGAGAATCAGTGTTTTATGGTAAACAGCCGGATGATTGCATTAAAAGACCGGCATTTTAACATTAACACCTCTTTTTCAGTACTTGGGCGTATACTTTAGAACGCACGCGCCTAACTTAAAAAGTCACGTGTGAACGTTAAAACGCCGGTCTTTTAATGCAATAGTCCGGTCATTTACCATAAAACATCGATTCTCTCATCACATGCGAATTTAAAATTTTTGGGTGGATTTTTTTTAACTTAAATATTACGGTTTATAAACAGTAGTTCCGTGCGTCACTTCTTTATCCATGGAACTACCGTTTATAGATGGGTCCATAAACGGTAGTTCCGTGTGTCACTTCTTTATTTTAACGGTATTTCCGTAAAATCCTTGAGAAATACAAAAGTTCAATACTCCCCCTAGAATAGTGCATATTGTAATTGAAATTAAATACAATGACACATGGAAAATAATCGATTGAAAAGTGAGTGTTTTTAAATATTTAATCAAAATATTTTTTATCTAATATTGAATTATTTTAAAAAAAGTTCACCCAAATATTTAAGTGAAAAAAAAATCCACCCTAAATTATTTTTATTAAACACTACATAATTAAAATCGAATTATTTTAAAAAAATCCACCCAAATATTTAAGTTAAAAAAAATCCACCCTGAATTATTTTTATTAAACACTACATAATTAAAATCACTGTATTCGTAATTAATGAAAAATTAATTAATTTTCATAAGTTACTTAATACAACAGTTCGAAATATACGCACGTGAGTGAATTTTTAAAGTTAAGGGAGAAAGAGGACACACGTCTTTTTAGGTGAAGAGAGAGTGTTTTTAAATTTCACTTGCATGAGAGAGAGTAACTTTTAAGTTTTAAAATTTCACTCGTCGATTTCACGATTGACGGACACCTACAGAAGTCACTTCTGTAGGCGCCTACAGAACTTGTGCCATATATATATATATATATATATATATATATATATGACTAGAAGGTTAGCCTAATTGTTGGTTGGTTTTGTTTTCTTTTTGTTCGTATTTTTTGTTATATGTGTGTTTTCTATTTTTTGTGTTGAATTGTTATTTTTATATCCAGTCTTCGAATCCTCTGGTAACTTAGGTTTGACTCTTCTTGTATTTATAATTCGATCATTTGCAGATGGCCCATCTAGTGAATAAGATTAGGGTTCTTTTCCTCTTCTGTCTACTCTTTGCTTCGCTTTGCTTCATTGCATTCTTTGTTCTTCACCTAATCTACTCTTGTTGGTTCTCGATTCATCTTCCAATTTTCTCTGATCCCTTCAGTTCTTACATGATATCAGAGCCTATCGACGTCTGCTAGATTTCAATTTCATCTCCTATTGTGTTTTCTCCCGATCTTGAGGATCTGTATATATCTTCAAATCTATTGTTCCGTTGCTAGTATTTCTTCATTTTTCTTGTTCTATTTACTTGTTTCTTGTCAATGTTCTTGATTATTTCTTGGATTTTTGAGATGCAAGTGGATCCTGACATGATAACGTAGCGATATTTCAAATCTGCAGTTGTATATATATTTATTCTTCGATGTTGACAGATATATCCTAATCTACACATTTTCTTGATTTCATCATGCATGTTTTTCTGCCTAAGATAATGTTCTTGATGAACTTACATTTGTTGCACTTTTCCCTTTATTATTTAGTATTGTCTACTTCAATTTTGAATTTATGGAGGGAGAGAGCAATCATAATAGTGAAATGTTGAGTGAAGGGATTGACTATGATCCCTATACTTTAAGCAGCTCTGACAACCTCAATATCAACATTAGACCTAGGAAATTAAATGGTGAAAATTATATGACCTAGAGTTGGTTGATGAAGATTGCTCTCAATTCCAAGAACAAATTTGGATTTATTAATGGAAGTATTGTTCAGCCCTCAGTTGAAACTGATTTTAGAAAACACCATCAGTTGAATCGGTGCAATGACATGGTACTCTCTTGGATTACCAATTGTTTAGAGCTTGATATAGCTAAGAGTATCTCTTTTAAAGATCTTGCTCAAGACATTTGGAGGGATCTATAGGATATAAATGTTTGGGTACAGACACAAGTTAGCAACTTATGATTTTCACCCCAACTATAAATGTTTGGGTAAAAACACTTATATAGACAAAGAAGAGTATGGTAAAGTGATACAGTTCCTCATAGGCCTCAATGAGTTTTACTCTAACATAAGAGGTCAAATTTTGTTGATGTCTCCCCTTCCAAATGTTAATAAAGTCTACAATCTGGTTTTGCAAGAAGAGAAGCATTGTGATGTTGCTAGTTCCCTTCATCACAGTAGTGAAAATGTTGCTATAGTTGCTAACAAAAATTTTCAAAACAACAAATCTAGTCAAGTTGATAAAAATAAGACTAGCAAAAAGGGGAATAAATTTTTTTACTACACACATTGTGAGAATAATGAGCATACAGCTGACAAGTGTTATTGGATTGTAGGTTTCCCTCTAGGGCACAAGCTTCTCAAGGTTTTTCCAGGAAAACAATAGTTGACAAAGCAACAAGTTAATGTTGTAGCTGCAGATAAAGATTTTAGCAAAATTGTGCAAGTTCCGAGTTTCACTCCAAAATGGTACAGTCAAATCTTGGTAATGATAAATGATGTGTCGCCTCCAAACTCTCAAAAATTACAGATATTTGCTAGTAAAATCATTGTCTTGTTTGTTGGTATGGGAAAAGATGTTTGGATTCTGGATACTGACATAAGGCTTGACTAGTCGCCAAAGGTTACCTTCAACAACCCAGTATTGGTTTGTTTGAAACTTATAGCCTTGTTGCTAAACACACGACCATTAGAACTATATTGTCAATAGCCATGTCCAAAAATTGGACTCTTCATCAATTCGACATCAAATATGCATTTTTACATGGAAAGTTAAAAGAAGACATCTACATACATTGACCACTTGACTACAAAGACAAGAAGTACCCAAGGCATGTTTGTAAAATGATTAAAGCCATATATGGTTTACACCAAGCCCCTCGAACATGGTTCGACGAGTTCACTTCTGTCTTGATCAACATCGGGTTTGAAAAGTTTCACTTTGATCTTTCTCTCTTTTTTACCAACAAAGTAAAATCTTTACATACTTACTACTCTATGTGGATGACATATTAATTATAGGTTCTACCTTTACCTTCATTTCTCGTGTCATTGAAGTTCTAACTAAACAATTTAAAATTAAAGACCTAGGAGATCTATCCTATTTTTTTGGCATAACTACTTTTAAACATATTGATTTCTTGTATTTAAATCAATATCAATATATTTAGAATCTCCTTTACAAAACTAACTTAGCTCATTGCAAGCCTGTCAGCTCTCCTGTCATTCCAACCAAGCTAGACAAGGATGATGGGAATGCCTTTGATGATCCAACTGAGTATGGGTAGATTGTCGATGCTCTTCAATATCTCACTTTAACTTGACTGAATATCGCATTTAGCGTAAACCAAGTCAGCCAATTCTTGCATTGTCCAACTTCCGATCACATGGTTGTCATTAAAAGAATCCTTCGTTATTTAAAAGGGACCATCAATGATGATTGCGTAGTCTATTCTCCTAACTCTCTTCAACTTACAGTTTTCAATGATGCTTATTACATTGGTCTAATTGATAATTTACCTTTTACAACTTTTAACAACGTTGACTATGCTAGCTCTCCCTTTGATCATCAATCATTTGGAGGCTATTGCATCTTTTTGGGATGCAACCTGATCTCATGGTATGCCAAGAAGCAAGCTACTTATTCCTTCTCATCAACTAAAGCTGAGTATTAGAGTCTCACCTCCACATCGCTAAAGTCTGCTAGCTATCTTCTCTTCTCTGAGAGCTCGACATTCCCATCCCAACCTTGCCGCTTCTTCTGTGCAACAACTCACTCACCATTGCTCTCAACGCCAACCTTGTTTTTCATGTCCGCACAAAAACACATTGAGGTTGACTTCCACCTCATCCGTGAAAAGGTACTCAACAAACAACTCCTTATGGAATATGTATCTACTATTGATTAAGTCGTTGACATCTTCACCAAAAGCACATATCTCAGTTGGTTACAGTACTTGAAAATCAAACTCAACATTCACCAACATCACTCAGCTAACAAAAATCTTCCATACTCTTCGACATTGATTTTTCTCACCATCAACATTCAAATTTTGTGGGATTTTCTCATCAGCATTAATTTTTATTTCGAATTTTTTGTTTTATTGTCTTTTCTTTGCCATGTTGAGTTTGCGAGAGGGTGTTAATAGAAAGTATTACTCCCATCACATATCACATTGAATATTCAATAGATAACGATGCCCTGCACATTTAAATCAAATAGTCGCATATCATCGTATATTTGAATCTTGCATATTTGAATTACGCCACTTTATCAAAAGAAATCTTAGTTATATCATTTTTTACATTTAAATCACATCTCTTTACATTTATCTTTAAGCAGTCACTTTGACCTTCTATAATTTAAGTGACATATTTTCCTGTATATAAACATTTCGTAATTCATCTACAAATTAGACTAACCAGCGACTCCTTTCTTCTCTTCTTTTCTACCCATTTTAGAAGAGAGAGAAATTGCAAGTTAACACTATGTTTGCTCACAATTAATTGTAACAACGTAGACACATTTCTACCTCTTAGTTCTCAATCCTTGATTCATCTTTTGACCGAGGATGGTAGGTAGTGTTCATTTCTACGTCTTCCTATACTTCTTTGCAGATGATGACAGTACTTTTCAATGGATTGATGCAACAATTTGAATTTTTGATGCATTGACGATGACACTTGGTTCAATTTTGACTTTGTAAAATCTTTGAATTTCAAGCCAAAGTTGTTGACCAATAATGTCCAAAAAAAATGTTTCAAAACGAATGAGCAAGCTGAGAAAAAGATGGAGTAGAGAGCCTAGATTTCAAATTTTATAATTAAGAGTTAGAAGAAGTGTACAGGAAGATTTGCAAATAAATGAGAATAATTTGACTATTTGTAGACTTTTGAGATATTATAAATTGTTTGTGAACTTAAGAAAATAAAAAATTAAAAAAACTGTTCATGAACTTAGGTGTAATTATAAAATATTTAAGAATGTTTTGTTAAAACTAAAATAAAATAAGGACTAAAATATAATTTTCTTAAAAAAAGTAAGGACTTGTTGGAAGGCTGGACTGAGACATTGGACCTGGGCTCGGCTTATTGGGCTTTTGCTATTCCTTTTTTTTTATGAAATTTCAAATGGGTTCCAATTTCCAAACCCAAACCTTTTGGCGGTCGGGTCGAGTAGGCTTTTACTCGCTTCTTGTCGACGAGTACGAATGATGTCTCAGGTCCGGTTAAACGAATCCGAATGACCCAACTCTAGGATCCGAAATACCATAAATATCCCAAAACCCTCGACCCCGGAGTGGAAGCCCTGGTTCTTCACTCTTTCCTGTCGTTCCTCTCGCCAATGGCGGCAGCGGCTGCCGCCGCCCCGTTGATGGCCCGAGCCCCAGTCCTCCGCCGGACTCCCCTCTCCCGGTTTCTTATCAACGGTCTCTTTCCGCTCTCCTCCGCTCCCTCGTCATCCGTCCCATTTTTCAGCAAGGTCCTCCGCCGCACCGTCCGTCTCCCGCACGCCATCGCTCTCGGAGCCGGCAGGCTCAACCAGATTGGATGCCACGTGAACAGATCCGGTGTTTCTGCGCACTCTCCTCTCAGACCTGGCGGGGGTTCGAACCTCAGTGACCGTCCGCCCACCGAGATGGATCCTCTGTTCCCTGGCTGTGACTACGAGCACTGGCTTATCGTCATGGACAAGCCCGGCGGCGAGGGCGCCACCAAACAGCAGATGATCGATTGTTACATACAAACCTTGGCCAAGGTGGTCGGCAGGTAATGCTTCCTGTTTTGGATGTTCTCGCTGTTGTTGTGCATTTTGATGCGCTTGGTCTATCTTCGATATGTAGTGAGGAAGAAGCGAAGAAGAATATTTACAATGTTTCCTGCGAGCGCTATTTCGGGTTTGGATGCGAGATAGACGAGGAGACATCAAATAAGCTTGAAGGTCAGCTATCAGCATCATCATTGCTTGTTTTTTATTTTACGTTGCTTTGATGAGTGGTGTTGTTTTATCAGTTAGAGGATGTACATATGATTCTCGGAGAGAACACTGCATTTAACGAAATATTAACCACTATCACGTGTGTTTCAACTAACCCCATTTGTATGTTCAAAATATCATCTAACCATGTAGCATTTGGTTTAGCAAACATTAGGTCATTACACGAATATGTTTGTGTTTGTCACATATTCTACGTGATAAGTAATATTTTGATATATGACAATGATATTGCACAGGGATATAAATTTCTATGGCCAAATCAAACAGCAAGTTATTGTATGAAATTGACATTCACTGTTTTTTCCTCTCAAGGTCTTGTCTATGCCCACAGAATTCATAGGAATTGAATTGAAAAGAATTTAATTCCCATGCATCACTTGTTTGTGTCAGGAGAATTGAATTTAGTTCATTTCCACTTATACTATTTACTCTTCAGTTTAAGATAAAAATGAAGTCTGGGCTTGTAAGGTTTAAATCGTATAGAATTCAACTAGCTTGACTTCCTTACTTAATTCCGTCCAACCATTAGAATTTTTAATTTCGTTCAATTTTGATAGATGGACAAATACCTTTCATTTTCTTTCATTCAATTTTGCTCAAGAAATAAATTTCTGTCAATTCATTTTTGATCAATTTCGAGTGCATTTTAAATGCACCCCAAGTGTCTAATATAGGTCCTAATGATATGATACATTGAGTAAGGACTTGTATTTTAGACATTTGGTATTTTTCTATTCACTTGTGTCTTTTGCAGGTCTTCCGGGTGTTTTATTTGTACTACTAGATTCTTATGTTGATGCTGAAAATAAGGATTATGGAGGTATTGATTTAAATTACATTCTAGATCTCAATATTTAGCTTTGGAAACCTGATGATACCTTTGATGCTTGGATTGAGTCCTTTTTGAACCGCCATATGGTTTTAGTTGTCTATGCACTTGATTTAGAACACCTGTAATAATAACATACTAGCCTTGGTTCCTTTTTGCTGATAATGTCTGCCAAGTACACGTATTCCTTTCATTGAGCATAATATGACTGCATTTATTATGTGGTATATAGGTGGTAAAAAATATAGAAAATGAACATTAGTTCCGAGAAATTGCTTATGTTTGCATACCATATTGCATAGAAGTGATTCTCTTTTTATATCAAACTTAGAAAATACAGTGACTGGTTGGAAATTTAATCCTTTGAATGCTACTGTACTAAAAGAATTTTTCATAATCATCCAGCATCGGCACTTGTTATTTTGGTTGCTTTCTGTAAAGAAAGTGTGTATAGAATTGTAGATATAAGCAGGACGTGATGTACACGTCGTTTGCCATTTTTACCAACTTCTGGTTTACTTGTCTACATAACATAAATGAATGGATTTTTCAGCTTATCATGAAAAAATGATAAAACCTGCATGTTGCTTTGCTGCTCTGAATTTTAATGGACTAAACATCAAATTTTCTGAATGGTTGTGCATTTTGTACATGGCATGCTGATTTATAAAGAACATTTTGATTTAATTTGTCAAGGAGCATCAGAGAAATATATGCTACTGGTAATCCTATATAGCTAATCTGTGTACCAACTGAGAAAATGAAGGCATTTGCACTGTCCATTTAGGCCAAGGGAGCTTAATTTTAAAAATCATGCTGTGAATGTGCATTTGGATTTAAAAAACATTTTTGAAACAAGTCTGCATTTTTGTTTCATAGCTTTTAGTCGCTATAATAGAAAATAGAGATTGATTTAATTACCGCAGTCCATCTTGGCAAAGTAAGAGAGATTAAATGGTGATGTCTTGTTTTGAATGCTAATGGACTAACAATAAGTTTTCCTGATGATTCTTCATTTTGTGCATGGAATGTAGATCTGTAAGGAAAGAACATTTAGGTCATATATATTAAATTGCATTGCTCATCAAAGGTGCTGTAGTTGTTAGAGCAATTCAACTTGGCAGAGCAGCCATCGTGCATTGTAATATATTGTTTTAAATGGTAACAGTCTTGTAGAAGTTTTCCTCAAGAATCTGTATTTGTTGTGAGGAATCTACGTCCCTAAAGATCACTTCATCCAAGGGTACTTGTATGAATCATGCTCCGAGTGCTTTTGGACTTAAGCAACATTTTTGAAACAAATTTGCATTTTTGTTTCATAGCTGTTAGTTGCTAAAATAGAAAATAGAGAATGATTTAATTACAGAAGTCCATCTTGGCAAAGCAAGATAGCTTAAAATGGCAATGTCTTGTTTTGAATGCTAATGGACTGACAATAAGCTTTCCTGACGATTCTTCATTTCTTGTGTGGAATTTAGATCTCGGTAAGGAAAGAACATTTAGGTCATATATGAGTTTACTTTTTCCCAACAAAAGGGCTGTAGTTGTTACAGTAGTCCATCTTGGCAGGGAAGCCAAGTTACATTGTAATATATTGTTTTAAATGCTAATGTTCTTGCAGCAAGTTCCCGTCAAGAATTTGAATTTCTTCTGAGGAATCTATGCCCCTAAAGATCACTTAGGCCAAGGGTACTTGTATAGATCATGCTCTAATGCTTTTGGACTTGAACAACATTTTTGAAGCAAATCCGCATTTTGTTTCATAGCTGTTAGTTGCTATAATAGAAAATAGAGAATGATTTAACTACAGCAGTTCATCTTGGCAAAGCAAGAGAGCTTAAATGGCAATGTCTTGTTTTGAATGCTAATGGACTGACAATAAGTTTTCCTGACGATTCTTCATTTTCTTGCATGGAGTGTAGATCAGCAAGGAAATAACATTTTGGTCATATATGAGTTTACATTGCACAACAAAAGGGTTGTAGTTGTTACAGTAGTACAGTTTGGCGGAGCAGCCAACTTGCATTGTAATATATTGTTTTAAATGGTAACTGTCTTGCAGCAAGTTCCCCGCATGAATCTGAATTTCTTTTGAGGATTCTACGTCCGTAGAGAAGAACACTTGGGTATACAATGACATCGGCCTCAATGTGAAACATAACAGTGGTAGAGCAAATAGGTGCCAGATATTGTAAATTCGTTGTCAAATGCCGTTGCACTTGGATAGCTTTCACGTTTATTGAATTTGACGGTAATCCTGTATGGAATAATACCTGTTGTAAAGAGCAAGGATGGCACTTGGAATTTTATCATCTTTCCGTTTGATTCTCAACTTGTAATGTATGCCGGTTCAAGAAGGCCCTTCATTTATTTTAGTGTTGATTTTTAATAATAGATAATGTTAGAGAAAATGCAGTCTGACTTCGTGTACTCTATTCGTGCAGCCGAACTATTTGTTAATGGGGAGATAGTGCAAAGATCTCCGGAGAGACAGTGGAGGGTTGCGCCAGTGCCTCAGAGGGTGCAGGACAGACCATACAATAATGGAATCAGATATATGAGACGAAGAGATTATTCATCAACTTTATTCTCTCACTTTGATGATAGAAAAAAATAATTTTTATGTGAATGATTTTGGAATAAAAGAAGAGAAATAGTGATTTTGATAATAGAAAAAATGAATTAAAGAATGAGAATGTTATCGTGAAAATAAAAGTATTTTTAAAAATTAAGAGGAAAAAAATAAATGATGCAGAATAGACAAGTAGAGGTGAAATAATTGCTTTGGGCTGGTGAGTCTGTTCTATGGTGAGACAAGGGCGTAATTCTGCTAGGCATGGGCGTGTTCTTATGTTGTTTGCTAGGTATGTTGATGATCAATTAACCTTTTTTGTTCTTAACCATCCTCATTTTAGAGATGATGTATATTGAAGTGTTTTTTTATATCATTTTTGATAGTCTGTACATCTATGTTATCTTTACCGAGCCGTATTTTCTTGGACAAAATGAAATTCTATGGCCATGCACAACGCCCTCATGAGCAGACGAGCAGTGGAACATCGTGAACCATCCGTTGTGTATCTATCCAAGGCTTTGGGTAATTGCGTCCTCTAATGTGTGAGTTGCCGAATGAATTGAGTGCTTGTTTTGATCAATTGTGTATCTAGGAAAGGAAAATGATGAAATGGTAAAATGTTAGAATGTAATTTTAATGATGAAATTTCATTTGAAATTCGTCTTGAAGATTTTCGAATAAGTTTGTTTTATTATCTTTATGAATAAAATTACGAAGTAAAAAATATACTAAAATAATCTTAATCTGTATATGAAAATGAAATAATATGTAGCTTATTAATATTACAAATTGATGTTTTATTATTTTAAATGTGCAATTGAACTTGGATTTTATTTGTGAGTGATAATGGTTGAAGTTTGTATAGCATTTATTGAAACTGTACTCTTGAAGTAAATACTTATAAGTAATATGTAACGCATCAAATAAATAAGTTTTAGTTGATTTCAAAAATCAATGTTTACCGAGAAATACTGACCTTCGTACATTTTAACGCAAGTAGAAATACTGACCTCCATATGATTTTGAATAAAGCACAACGGAATGCTGACATGAAAGAAAAGTAATAAACCTAGAGGAACTTTAAGATCATTAAATCAAACTTAATGCATTTATTAAAACGTACAGCCGATTTTTCGAATTTATTAAGAATATATGCAACTTTCATATCAAAATTTCAAGCAGTTAATATATTTTGTGATAATTCTTCTTTCTTATTTTTATGACTCTGTACTTTTTTTTGTTAGTAAATTAAATCGTAGCTTTCACATGAGTATCTTGAATAACTCAATGCAATCCTAACATTATTTAGAAAATTTAAAATTATTAATACAATGAATTATCTTCCATTGTAAATTAAAATTATAAGTAAAAGTTATTTACTATGAAGTATAAGAATACATGACGATGATTTCAAATCTCAGTAGAGTAGATGAAAGAGGTTCAACTAGCAATATATAATCTAATTTTATTATAATATTCTGTATTTCATTAAAATAAGTGTTAACTCTAAATGTTTTGCTCACTTTCTTTCTGAAATTCAGATTCAAAGATTTTTTGTGTAACCATTAGCCCATTTTATTTTATTGTCACATTCTGCTACACTTTCCATGGTACCTTGTAGACTTAGAAGTATTCTTTGATAAATGTTACTATAGATCGTTATAATGTATAATGAAAAATGATTAAACAAATAAAGTTTTAAATAAATACACTTTAAAAAGATAGAATTATGTATGGTGAGGGAAGTTTATATTTTTTAAGAAATTATAAAATTTACGATAAATGTTTTGTTATAACTTTTTGTTATAAAATATTATAGTTATTTGGTAAATATGATCACAGACTACTCTAATGCATAATAAGAAATGAAAATGTTTAATAAAAAATGTATAAATAAATAGAACCATTATGTCTAGTTATCCGTTAGAAAAATAATTCATTACAACCAATCAAAAATAACAAAAATCCCTAATTAACATCAAATATGGGTCATGGGTCAAAGCCCGAGACAAACAACAACTTGAGCACGACAATTACATTTACCAAACATATCAAGCCACCTACAAAACAGATCAAATTATTTAATACCTAAAACATGGTTTCAGCATTTTGAAGCCTTCCTCTTCTCCTCAGGCTTCACTGTCAGTCTCTATCTCGTTTGTTCGAAGTTGCAGTAACTTTACTCTAGATGAAAATTATATTTTTATAAGTTTAAATTAAAATTGTATAACTTTAATTTAAAAATAATTCTAATTTAAAATTATAAAGATATAATTTTCACTTGAAATTAAAATAGTTAAAACTACCAATAATTCTCTTTTAAAATGATAAAAATACAATTTTTACTTAAAATAAAGAGATTCTAGATATGTCAATTAGATTGTATTCAATTTAGGTCAATACAACCTAATATACAATCAAATCGTATTGTAGGTCAATAAGACACGGCATGTTTGAATTAATTTTTTATTTATTTGAAATAAAGAGATTGTGTTTGAATTAATTTTTTACATTTTCGTAATAACACGGTATGTTACCGTACTATAAAAATAATTTATTTAGGATAGATAGATAGATAGATAGACAGATAGATAGATAGATAGATCGATAGACGGATGGATGGATGGATGGACGGACGGACGGATGGATCTTCGTGATCACTGACGGGAGTGACTCATCTTGTTACTCTGAGCAACCGATTCGACCGGAGTGTCCGGCACGTCGTAGATCTCCGCAGTCTCCTCCGACGGCTGCGCCAAACTGTCCTTTGAGTCGTACTGCTGGATGACTAGAACGGAGGCGGTGGCGGAGAATTCCGAGGAGGCGAGGTAGCTCCCCACCGGGCCCATCTCCGGGCAGTCGGTCCGCACCACCAGCGGCGCGGTTGGCGGCGACCGCCCCGCCAAGAAGAGGTTGCACCACTCCAAGGACCTGACGGTGTGGACCACCTCGTCCGCGCTTGCGACCGTCGTCTCTTCGTAGCTTACGGACGGGTTCTCCGGTCCGATCTCTTTCTGGAACTCTGCGATGTACTCGTTGTCGGCCAGCCTCTGCTCTCCCTCCATGTCGATGCTCACGCTGGAATGGGCGTCGGTGGCTGGCTTGATCCCGGCGGGATGCGGCAGGAAGCGGACGACGTGGAGCATGATGCCAGGGTGCTCAGCCATACGTAGGCCGTAGGAAAGGGCCTCACGGTCGTCCGCACCGCCGAAGAAGAGGACGGCTATGGTGTAGGACACCCTGCTGGCGGTGACTTGGGAAGTGCCGCCGAAGCCACGGTCGACGAGAATTCCGACGGAGCATGGGGCGCAGCGCAGCACCTTGTGGTTGATGTGTTGGTAGGAATAGCCCAAGGACTCCATGACCCCATCGACGCGCTGCTGTTTGTGGAAGGGGAGGATCATGAGGGCGACGCGCTTCTGCCGGGCGCTGGTGACGATGTCGTCGAATTCGGAGATGATGGTCATGGGTCGGACGCAGACACTGTTCCAGAAGGGAAGACCATTGCGGCGGGCCTTGTGCACCATAGATATGGCAGAGGAGCGCTCCGAGAGTTCCATGAGATGCATGGCGTAGATGGTGAGCCCACGGCGGCGCGTCCCGCGGGAGGACTCGATCAGG
>JAMKPZ010015635.1:0-44392 GCA_024699675.1 Amphibolis antarctica | reverse complement strand
TTTAAATTTCACCTGCTGCATGAGAGAGAGTCTTTTGAAATTTCACCTGCTGATGAGAGAGAGTATTTTTAAATTTCACCTGTGGCATGAGAGAGTGTGTTTTTAAATTTCACGTGCATGAGAGAGAGTGTTTTTAAAATTTTCAATTTCAACTGTGGCATGGAAAATTTTCAATTTCACTTCTGTAGGTGCTCCCATATATATAACACGACAAAGAGAATGCACATGGCATTGAGAGAAGGAACCTTGCAAAAATATGACTGGAAAACAATGCATTTACTTTAGATTATCTCATTTTATTTAACCTCTTGCAGATGAACTTGTATGTCATGCTCGTGATCCACCTTTGCATTTATTTAACGTAAGCTAACTACAGCAATTTAATTAATCGGAAGTAAAACTTTTTAGAATTTTTAGCGATACCTAAGTCTCGATCAACTTAAAAATTATCATCACAAAAAAAAACAAACATGCGATCGATGAATCCATGATTATTAGTTCGTTAAAATGTTAGATCAGGCATGCATGCTATCGATTTCTTAAGGATTATTTTTTAAGAATTATTTACTATGTATCTTTATTTTTTACCATATATTTTAATTATATACAATAATATTTACTAAATAATTTTAATATTTTATATAAAAAAATATAAAAATTTATATTATGATTTCTTAAAAAAATACAAACACAACTTCATTTAATTACATCTCTTAAATAAACATTATTTGAGCATGAACACCGCATTTAAATCTGTAGGTACGCATGCCGTATGGTCACCGACCCGTATGGTCACCGACGACTCGTACAACGGCATGTGCGAGGGGCACATCACATTTGTTGCGAATTATCAGGTTTGTTCGGCTTCCGGAGGACTCATCCTACCCATCACACATCAAAACTGTGATCACCGATCGGCATTAATTGATGATATGTACCTCCATCGACGACTACTTTAAGGGTAATTTGGTAACGTGACCAAACGACTCTTCTTTAATGACAGGTTTAGGTTTTTTTTTTTTTTTTTTTAGGTCCATTTGACTTTGTTTGAAATTAATTTCAGCTAATTCTTAAAATTATCGGTAATAATAATATTATTATATAAATTTTAATATTTAAATTTTTATTACTTTAATTACTATATACATTTAACTTTGTTTATAAGATTACTTTTAATTTTAACATTATCTAACTTCTAAAGTTGATAAGAACTGATTTCAATGAAGATTTGTACATCTTGAAAATCAATAAAAAGAAAAATCTAGAAATTTTGTCATTGTTGAATGTCTAAAAATTTGGAAATGAAAATTTTTATAAGACTATGCGTACATTTTATGAAAATATAGAAAAATTTATATTTAATTTTAAAAAAATTAAAAATATTCTAACAATAAAGTTTTTTTAAAATTTTCCTTTTCACTTATTTTTAAAGAGTACAAACCCCTCCAAATGAAGTTTTTAAATTTAGGACTTTAGAAAAAAAAGTTTAGGAATATCACATACGAGTGAATGTTTATAAAATTTTTTTGTTGCTTTTTGCATAAATACTTTATATTTTTTATTTTCTATTTTACTTAAATTTCTATAGATTTTAACTTACACAAACCTTTCTTTGATGTAAAAATTAAGGTACGAACGAATCCACAAAGAAAAACATCTTGCAACAAGCCTAAATATTTGTTATTTGACATGTAAAAATTCACGAAGTATTTACTATACACGAATAAAATACGAAATGTAATGAAATAAAATAAAATTTTGTTGGAATAATCTTATATTGATTTAAATAATAATTGAGCTTGAATTTACGTGACGATGAACATTATCATTTATTGTCTGATGATTTTAAAATAAATTTTTAATAGATTTTATACGTAAATATATTTTGAAATGTCAATAATGAAGTATTTATATAAAGATCACCAACCATTAATTGCTAATTATATTGTAAAAAATTATTAACGAAACTTGTACTAATACTGTTAATATATAAAAATTATAAAACATGTTAACTATACATATTGACATTGACAGCAAAATTTATTGATACAATGCTATCGATGTTACCATTTTAACGACAATAATAACTATAGAATAATATTGACAAAATTTTATGAATAAATGTTATCAACTAATAAATATTATCTATTAAAATTCGTTAGTTAGACATAATTAATAAATATGTTGCTATAATGAAATTATCATCAATATTTATTATTGATAATGGCCGCTTATTTTATTCATTTAATTATTTGGGAAAAAGTTGTAAATTTGGCCTTTTTTTTGTCTGATATATTGTTTCATTCGAATTTGTGCGCAACGGCGGAATGGAATAATATATATTTTTTGTTTTATTTACCAAATACGATAGTGAAATGTGGTTATTCTTTTTCATCCCATTTTATTTAAAATGGTGTAACAGAGTTGGACTCCTTTTGATTAATTTGTGTTTTCCTAGAAATCAAGACAAAATAAACATTTTTTTGTTTTACATTATTGTGATCAGTATCGAAAGAAAAAGGAAGATGTTGAGGAAGTTACGATCCTGTAAGAAATCGCTTTAATAAAAGTTATTGTAAAAAATTATGATTAAAATTACAATAATTACAATAATTAGCAAAAGGACCGTAACGGACTGTACTCAATTGTCCGAACAGAGATCACGGCGTAACGTGTGCACTCGCCGTCCAACGACCAACGTTACATACTTTCCGTTTTCCTTTTTTAAACCATCTTTGTGCTTAATTCCATTTCTACCCTTCCGCCACAGTCCCTACCTGACTGACGCCTCTCGTTTCTCCCCTCTCCTTCTCTTCAGACCCCACACTCACACACTTCACAAGATCGAGAGAAGCGACCACTGTACTCCACCACCACCACCCTTCCTTTCCACTTCGGGCGCAGACAACAAATCTCCATCTCACACCCACCTCTCCTTCTCCTCCGCCTCCCGTGGCTGCTTCTCGGCTCAGTGCGATGTGATCCGAAGAATGTGGAGCTAGGAGTTTGTGTTCGAGATCTGCGTCGCAACGGGAGATGATGGTGGCGGCGCCACCGGCTGCCGTTGCGAAGAACCCTAGCGTCTCGAGGACGGATCTCACCCGTCCACCGCTAATCGCCGCCGAGAAGGACAATGCTGCCGCTGCGGCGGCCAGCTCCACCGCCCGTAGGCCGAGAATCAAGGAAGTCACCTCTCGGTACCTCTCATCCTACTCTTCCTCTTCCTCCTCTACTTCCAATTCCTCCACTACCACCACTACAACTGCTTCCTCTTCCTCCTCGTCTTCGTCGTCTTCTTCCCGTCGCTTCCCGTCGCCGCTCCTCACGTCCAGGACGCCTGCATTGCCCTCCCACACCGCTCCCAAGCGAGCACAGTCTGTGGATCGCGCGAGGCCGGTGACTTCAAGGCCTGATCCTCAGCGGAATGCTGGTAATAACGATATTTCGGCGGCATCTAGGGTACTGTGCACGACTACGAGGAGTCTATCTGTTTCTTTTCAAGGGGAGTCGTTCTTCTACCAGACTAGCAAGGCCAAACCCGGTGCACCGAGCCCTGTGAGGAAGGCAACACCCGAGCGGCGAACGGCAACGACTCCACGGAGGAGTGGTAGGGGGAGGGAGGGAGAAAATCATGGGGAGAACTCAAGGCCTGCGGATCAGCAACGGTGGCCTGCATCAAGGACGAAGCAGTCTAATTTTCTTACACGGAGTTTGGACTGTTCATTGGATAAGAAGGAGCCGTTGTTTTCTGCTGTCCGGTTATTGCAGCAGTCGATGGGGTTTGACGAGGGGTCCCGGGCTTCCTTCGACGGTTCGATGTCGTCGGGGGATACAGATAGCGTTTCCTCTGGAGGCAACTCTTTAGGGCATGAATCTGGTATACCAGCCCGCTCCCGTGTTAATCCACGTGGTATTGTTGTTCCTGCAAAGTTTTTGCAGGAAACTAACAGCAGAATGCAGCAGTTGCCAGACCAAGGTGCATCACTGTCGTCACCAGTTCCTAGGTCTTTGAAGCAACAAAAGCTAGTCTCGGCCAATAAATTCCTGATCCACAGCCCCATGTCATCTCCACGGTCGGCCTCACCTCTGCGTGGACCAAACAGGCCTTCATCTCCTTGTAAGATTGCACCCTCTCCATCCAGGGCAATAGCCAGTCCTTCAAGGTCAAGGAATAATGGTTCTACAGTGGCCTCATCACCAATTGGCCGACCTGGCCCTGCTCCATCCATCTTAACCTTTGCTGCTGAAGTAAGAAGAGCAAAGAACGGGGAGAACAAGATCGAAGAAGCACATATATTGAGATTGTTACACAACCGCCATTTGCAGTGGTGCTGTGTCAATACAAGAGCTAGTGCTGCACTAACAGTGCAAAGATTGACTTCAGAGGTAAAAATTCTCCTTGATTATGGTTTTGAATTGGGTTTGTGGAAGGCAGGATGGACATCTTTGAAACATTGTCTGATCCATCTTAATTTGCCTCAGAAAATCCTTTATAATGCATGGATTACTCTATCAGAATTGCGTGATTCTGTGACAATTAAAAAGATCAGTCTACAGCGATTGAGACAAAATCTAAAACTTTCATCCATACTCAGGGAACAGGTAAACATTTTACTTTGTATTCATTCCTATCTAATACTTGAACTGCACGTTTTTTGTGCAGGTATATTCTGGTTTTTCATCATTCTAATTGACCAAGCTAATATGATATTTGGTTGTAAGAAAATGTCTAGTGGTTGTTGCACAATTGAAGTGTCAAACGCTTGTCACAATGTTTATTTACGTACAAAGAAAAATCATTAGGGGGTTCAAGATATCTACATCGTACACTCACTTATTTGGTTTGTCTTCTTGTATTGCATTAATTACCATTTTGGTCCCTGGTCATGAATGATTTGGATAATTAATCAAAAATTAAATAATTTTCATATTTTAGGAAGAAATCTACAACACATTAATACTTTATGCATGTTGGTATTTCTACATGTATTGAAACACAACCTAATTTGAGGTCATATACTATGGTATACATGGCTTACATATCCTATATGACAACTACAGTGGTGTCATCAATGATGTATGATGGTGACATAGATAGTGTTACTACATTGTGGTTGCTGATGATGATTAATGGTGGTGTTGATTAAATACTTAGGATCTATAATATGATGGTTTTATACTTGTATTGCACAAGGTTATATGAAACATTTATAATGGTAACGATCAAGAGAAAGTAAAATAAATTTTATATTTGAAGATGCTATTAATGTATATTTACCAAATTTTGTTTCACAAAAATTGTCACATCACCATTGCATATACATGGTAATTCAATAGAAAATGGATTCTACTATTGTGAAAATTATAATATGATGTTAGCCTTGGAAGTTCCACCATTTATAACCTAAATTTGTCATTTTAGTGCTTTTTGGTTCACATTCTATTTATGATCCTATAAATCCAACAAGGCATCAAATAACTTTGGGGAGGGATTCTTGTGGGAGTTAATGCATGTTTGGAAACACTTATTTTCCACAATATTTAGTCAAATATTCTTATTTCTTAACATCAAATAAGCTCAAATAGTACTTATGATACATGGGTTCTTTTTAAAACATAAGCTCAGCTCAATAATTGGTCCAATCACACCCTTAGTATGGTATCAGTCTTTTTTGAAGAATTTCGTCTAAGACAAAATAGTTCTGCATCTTTTTTCTTAAAAAGACAAACAGATGATGCCACGCCACTGCCTCATTTTCCGTTTAAATGGACATGTCACACCTTTTGTTTGAATCAAGGACTTGTGAAGCAACTATATGGTGAAAGTTGTTCAACTTCTAATGCTTTGGCTCATAATCTTTGGGATAATTTGGCTAGAAATTAATTAACAAAAAGTTATAATAGTTCTCAATATACCCAAAAGAATATAAGAAATAGAAACGAAACCACTTTTGTTAGCTAGCTTAAAAATATTTATTCTTGCTGATCAAAAAAATGATTGTTGTTAGTTCGTACTCCATCTTTTAAAAGCAGTAACAGCAGTTTTTATTTGAATGAATAATTTTATTTTTTATGATTCCAGATGGTCTATCTCGATGAATGGTCTCTCATGGACAGAGAGCATTCCAATTCGTTGTCTGGGGCTGTTGAGGCACTAAAAGCTAGCACTTTACGCCTCCCTGTTGTTGCTGGAGCAAGGGTTTGTGTTTCTATATTTCAAATTTTTAGTATGAGATTGTGTTCGTACTTCACATATTAAACACATCATCTAATTATTCCTGTATCCTCCTAACAGGCAGATATCCATAATGTGAAAGAAACTATTGGTTCAGCAGTTGATGTTATGCAAGCCATGGGATCCTCAGTATGTTCTTTATTGTCAAAGGTGTGTATTCTATCTCAGTTATTTTTCTGATTGTGCATTTTTTTAGTTTCGATAGTATTTTATATTGCTTTGGCATACACACATACTACTACTTGAAAATTAAAATAAATATTCATCTAGTTTTGCAATTATTCGCTCATCTTTTTGTGCAATTATAATACTGGTGCACTTCTAGAAACATTGCATCAGCTCTTTATTTTTTGTTGACATACCCATAAGTACATACCCTTGGAGGCATTTATCTAAAAGTTTGTAACTTTGCCTACATACCCTATATAACTCATTTTATTTGCTTGGACAAATAAATATGGACTTAAAGAGGACACTTGGTGTAAACTCCTAAGTTTATCTTCTTATATTTTAACATTAGTAATTATTCTTTCATACATATTCTTTATTAATATTAATATATCCTACAGCTACTACCATTCTTTTAAGAACCTGCTACAATAGTTTCTAGGTAAATAAATAAGATTTTTTCCTTAATTTTTTTTAACCCTTTTCTAAGTAAATAAATAACTTCCATTATTAGCCTACCCAACATAAACTCATTGATTTCTCTATGATTTTAGTTACATTTCTTAATCTCTGCTCAATTATCCTTTCCCATAATTTCATATTATGTTTCATTAGCTTAATACTACAATAATTATTGCAATTTTTATGTCTCTCTTATTCTTTCATATAAGTAATAAAGAATTATCTTTCCATTTATCTAGCATGTTCTTTGTTAAAACCATTTAAAAAGTTTAGTTAATTACTTAATCCTTACTTTATCCATGTCCTTCCACACTTTAATAGGAATACCATGTAGCCCAATAGTTTTAAATTTGCTATTATTAATGAGAAAATTTACATACCATGCATTCTTTCTTACAATGTATAAAATAGGGGATTGGATTAATTCAATTCTAGAAATTGCAAAACAGATTATTTGTTACAATCTATATATTACACTAAGCAAAAACATAGAAGAATATGCATCATTTTTTTACATTGGAGTACAAATTTCAGAGTTACAATAGAGGTGCATCATTCATTCATTAAATTTTTTTACAAAATATGCAATTTGCATTGCACTAGGATACATTACAACGACTTTACAGCTCTATTTCATAATTACATCTAACTTTACACCGTCCAACCTTATTGTTAGACCCTTTTGGTGAACATATCCTTCAATCTAATCTTTCAATTTCTTGTCATCTGCCTATGAAGGAGCTCTTGGCATACCTACAATTTTTTAGCACTAGAGGGAAAAACAAACGATATAATAGGAAACTTTATAAAACTATAAATGCCTTTGAAAGTACTTGTTACATTTGAAACAATTAAATTTTAATTTCTTATTCCAATTTCATCATTGCAATTAATTTTTACAATTAATAATCAATAATCATTTAAATAAATTTTTTCTTATCAAGATTTTTCATTTGTTTTAAATCAATACCTTTTGATGCTAATGTTAGGACTTCCTAGTGTCATGTAGGCATTCACACAACCTATTCGCCGGCCCTCACTTGTTTGAGAGTGACCAGAATGATCCATAGTGGGTATTACCTAGCTAAGGTACGACCCATGATGGCATTCAACACTTGCCGTTGCCCTCCTTTTTTTTCTTCCCATATCCTTCTATTCTTCTCTCTTTCTTTTCCTCCAAAACGTGAGAGCAAGGAGAGGGATGACAGTGAGTGGAGGGAGAGAGGGAAAAGTAGCCATCTTCCCTTGGTTCTCTTTCTATCCACAAACAAATAGTAGAATATTGAAAAATTGATCCTTTGGATAAAGAAAATGTATCAAAGATCATATTGGTGCAAATATGATACTTTCATGGAAATGGTCAAAGAACATTGATACTTTCATTGAATTTTCACTCGATATATAAAACACTTAGAGAAAGGTTTTTAAGGAAATTATCACAAATAAAGTGTTACATAAATTGAAAGACAATGCTCACATACATGAAAAAAGACTTCAATTATACAATATTGTAGAAATATAATGTATAATGTTCAAAAACTCCAAACACAATGAAACCATAACAAACAACCATTTCTGTCACCATCATTGTATTTTGGAGATTGCATGGGATCTCATCTATTTCATTAGCACTTCTTTAGCTCGGGATTTCATCTTAAATTGTACGGCCATCACAATATACTGTAAAATTGATTTGTGTCCCAATGGTACTTTCCATGCTTCACACCATGGGCCTAGTTAGTTGCCTCCAATGTAATGTAATTTGATTAAAGTTATATTTCTTAATTAGATTACAAATTTTGAGTTTTTATGATTATAAGTTTTGGAATGTGATCATAATAAATTAAGTTTTTTGGGACATAAATCAAATGGAGCTTAATAGCTCACTGTATATTGGTCACTATTTAAATTGTTAGTAGAAAGCCCTAAAAAATTCGTAATTAGTTAAATAATTACATGAAGAATTCAAAGATTAACATAAATAACCTGGATCTAACTTAAGCAAATGATATGAAAGGGAGAAGATAAATCACCTCAAAGTAGAATTGTAGAGGAAAAATAAGAGAACTTTTTGGTAGAAAAACAGCTTATTAAGGGGACCAATCAAAAAGAAATTTATAATGGACCATTGCTGACTGTCGAGGGTGAGCCTTGACACAATAGTAAGGTCCCTTGATTCTGACTTGAGTTGAAGGTCATGCTGTAGACTATTGAACATTCTTTTGACTCATTGATAGAAGCCTCGTGCACTAGGATTATTCTTTTTTTAATACTGACCATTATGTTTAGTGCAAATTCTTTAGAAGCATTTGGTTGTCTTGCCATAGGGCAAGCATGCAAACTACTTCATGCTGGGTCACAGCTTGAATGGTTGGGACAAGAAACCATTAATTTTGTTTGATGTGCCCAAATGCCAAATATGCTGGACTTAATATTTCATGCATATTTGTGGACTAAGGCATATTGTTTTCCAATAAAAGGGATGAGCAGCCATAATGGCTTCTTCTAGAGAATGAGCTTCTTAGAGTTTTTTGCTAATGTTAAAGCAATATATTATAGATAAATCTGGCTGTTAAAGTAACCACTGCTGGGAAATTAGAGATGTCATATAATCAAGTTCTACAAAGGTCAAGGGTAAAAAAAAACCACCAAGTTCTAACATGCAGAAGGCATAAGCAGCCAATAAACACAATCCAAAGCTAGGTAGATAGTTGATAGAAGATCTAAATGATATCTGCAGAATACAGCAGATCATCCTTCTCCTCTGCAAGAGGTCCCCATTCATTTGTGTTGAATTCTGCAATCCTTCTACTTGGCTAGCTCCATAAAATGGTGTGGCGTTTTAAGGAGATGATAGTCTTAAAAACTGGACAATATTTACGTTACGTCCTTGCTGAATAAGCTCTTGATGAAAAATGCGTCGTTGTTGCTTTATCCCGAAGGAAAATAAATTGGAAAGATAAATTTGAAAAATATAGTCCAACATGGACTAATTAATAAGAATGAGTTAATATAAAAAAGACTTCCTGTCATTATCAATTTGTTTTCTGTTAGATATCTTTTTTTTAATAAAGTCTAAAAATAGAAATATTCGTATGAGGCCCTATATTCATTTGGAGAAAAATACGTGCAAGACCTAAAAAAGGTCTCACAAGTGAAGGAGAATGTCGAAAAGTAGTCTTACATAAACTAATTAATATGAACGGGTTAATATAAAAAATCTCTCTACTTATTGTCAATTCATTTTAAATTGAATATTTATACTTTGTCAATAAAAAAGGAGAGATTCTTGAGTAACTTTGTTGTCATAACTGCTCAAAAATAATAATATTCTACTCTTGTAGGTTCTTATTGTGGGATATGTTGCAAATTTTGAAATATTAAGCACTTCCATATTCTCTTCTACTGTTTCTCAACTCATAGTCATGACAAAACTACAGGTGCAGGGTACGTATTCCCTGGTGTCCGACCTCAATAAAACAGCTGCACAAGAACGAGCTTTGTTGGGTCAAGCCAGGGATCTCTTGTCCATGGTCGCTGTGATGCATGTATGCTCATTATATTAGCTTTATATCTTGTAAATTCTGTCTCAGTTGCTGATGCACTATTTATTTCCTTGGAAACAGGTAAAAGAATGTAGCTTACGAAGCCAAATGCTGCAACTAAGACGTAATCAAGAGCTACAACTGTGCAGCAGTTGACAAGATTGCCTTTTTCAAGTACTAACAACACAATCCTTTTCTCTAACCGGAGGCACGTCAAGACTAAAAAAGGAGTTCTGTTGTAAGGTGCAAATCTGGTGCTGCAATTCTGCCTCTATTCAACACGATCCACTGATTCATGTATTTTTCTATGCATAGATGAGCACAGGAATGTTCTTTTCTCCCGTGAAGTGTGCTGCTTTACACAAGCACTTGATTTCAAGGGAAAGAAAAGTTTATGTAAATAGTTTGTACTTCGATCTTCCTAATGATTCCTTCTAATGGCAAAACTAAGAAAAGAAATATTACGTGGTTATTCAGTCAATCTTAATTGAATTGTAAAATATGCAATTTCTTTTGACGTGTAAAATGTGATTGAGGTGAGTTTTCATATGGTAGGAGCAATGGTTTATTTGTCTTGGGTTCTGTTGATGGCGGAGGAGAAAAGACCACGTACGTCGAATAGGGTTGTAAACACATTGGATGCTCTTGTATCAGAATTTGTATTAATTTGATGTCTAGTAACATGACTAATCTATTTGAATGATTTTTTAAATATCTAAACTTAAGTGGATAATATTTGAATCTAAGAAAATTCAATTCAAATTTAGATAATGTTTGAAATTTGAATACCAGAAAAATTGATTTTAATATCCAAACCTGAAATTCAATGTGAAAACGTGAGTTCAAACATAACTGATACAAGTTGATATTAGATATACATATTTTATCTATCAAAAGTTTAATTTAGTTATGGCATTTAAATCGAGTATGGTTATTTTATATTAAAAAATTGGATATAAATATAAATAATATTATAATGTTAAAATAATAGATTCATAAATAAAATAATAAATATAAAGTTATTATACCTGTCACGTGTGTGTAATTGTGTATAAAGAGTAGAATGAAGTATGAAGCACCTCGTTCCGTTCCTCTCAGCCACCACCGGCAGCAGCGGCTACGGCGGTTGCCAATCCTCCTCCTGATGCTGGCCGGAGATGAGCTGCAACGGGTGTCGTGTCCTACGCAAGGGCTGCAGCGAGACCTGCGTCCTGCGGACCTGCCTGCAGTGGATCGACACCCCCGAGGCGCAGGCCCACGCCACGGTGTTCCTCGCGAAGTTCTTCGGCCGTGCTGGGCTCGTCAACTTCGTCTCCTCCGTTCCCCGCGCGGAAAGGCCTGGTTGGTTTCTATACACGTACGATATCCACCGGCGTTGCGTTTTGGTTTGGACGTCGGTTGTTGATCTTCCTTTTAATGTCTGTCATCGGCAGCTCTATTCCGGTCGCTGTTGTTCGAGGCTTGTGGCAGGATTATCAACCCGGTCACTGGGGCGGTGGGGTTGCTGTGGGAGGGGCGATGGCACGAGTGCCAGCAGGCCGTCCACACGGTTCTCGGAGGCGGCACACTACGGCCACAAACCAACCGCGCCAATGCTGCTTCTGATGGTGGAAGGGTGACGACGCACCACTGCAGGTCGACGCTGGCGAGGAGGAAGGAGGTCGGGTCTGAAGGTATCGACCGTCAGGGCCTTTCTCCCGTCTCAAGGCTTAGACCGCCCTCGGAGGGATCGGTGACCTCTAGCGATGATAATTGTGGAGACACTGCAGCTCCGGCCATCTTTCCGGTGCTACTGAATCTGTTCGTCTGATCTTAATCATGATTAATTTCTTTTCTTTCTTCCTTGTTGTAGCGTAGGAGCTTCAAATTACAAGTTTGGTTGCCTGATTTAAGGCTTTATATACTGTGAAACTTCCGAGTTAGTGAAAAAATTAAACAGACAATTTCAACGGTTTGAAATTGAAAATTTTTATTATTAAAATTTATAATTTTAAAATTTAAAATTTATTAATATAAGTATAATTACCTGTAAATAATAATTTCAAAAAAATATACCAACACTTACTATCGATGATTAGGGTAAAATTTTTTAATTATATTTATTAAGAAGTTAATTTTCTAATGATATTATTAGAATTATTTTCGATAGTAATATCTACGATTTTTTAATTAATAGAAGTAGAGAAAAAGTTATCGTTAAAGTTATTAAATATAATATTTTATAGATGTAATTTTAAGAATATCAATTAAGTTATTAGTTTTAAATAAATTATTAAAAAATTTAGATTAATGGTGAAGATTTTTTATTATTATTAAATAATTATAAAATATATAAAAAATTATAAAAAATTATATAATAATAATAATATATAAAAATTCGTAGAAAAAAAAAAAAAAACTCTCTCAAACGTACTTTTGAGTGAGACTTTCTTAAGTTGTGTTAAAGGTTCCTGCAGTGAATGCTGACAGACGAAGGTAAGGAAGGAAGGCGAGTCCTTTGCATTATTCGGTCTGCACCGACGCCTGCCGACGACCTGACAAAAGAGTGCGAGGACGTCGGCGGAAAGGGAGGAGCAGGCGTCTGTGCGGAGGAGGAAGAGGAGGAATTTCGAACCTGAGAGAGAAGGTGGAGGAGGGCGGCGCATGTCGGCGGCGTGTGACGCTACGGTCAGGCCTTCTTCGTTGGGAGCGTCAGCGTGAAGGGACGTGCCCAAGGCTGGGCCCGATCACGTGACGCTTGTCCGCTTTTTTTTTCATTAAAATTCAAATTCTATCAAACACTTATTAATGGTAATATATTTTTTGACAGTGTTACGTAAATAGATGAGATTAATAAATCTATATTCGTTATTTTTATTTATGAAATTTCTAATTATAATTCTATTTATATCTCAAAGTTTTTAATGTAAAATAAATATTGTCCGGATTCATAAATTAAGTTTTTTCAATATGTCAATGAGAAATAGTTGCACTCAAATTTAAACATTTACATTAATTTGGATATTATCTAAAAACTCTAAATTTGCATTAATTTGAAGTTTTTTTTGGGTCCGTCCGTTCACCTTGGTAGGGGATCTGTATTAGTTGGAAATCAAGAAAAAAAAAGTTAATAAAAAATTTATTATTAAAATAATAAAAATCTAAAATATTTTAAATTTTTATAAGGTACAGAATTAATCTTATAAAAAAAATATTATTATTTCAATAATAATAAAAAATTATTTATTTTTCATTAATCGTTAAGAAATACAAATTACCTTACGTGCTCTATAATTTTCACGTTTTTAAAAATATTTTAAGCTTACTTAAAAAAGAAGAAGAAGGAATGACAGGTGTTGTTGCGTCAGGAGCCGGTACGAAAGAGAACCCAAACCACGCGAGGGACCAGCAGCAACGGGTAGCGTACCAGGCCGACGGGATCGGCCGGAACAGATCTCGACACGTACGGACGGACGTCTCGATGATCGACTTACGGATAGGGAAGGGACATGTGTGACGGACGGCTTGTCGGTCTAATCCTCCCTCGTCCTCGCCGTGCATCCGAATCTAGCTCGAGATATCGGAGGATCTTTCCGTGGATTTGGGACACGGCGAGTCCGGCGCGCCGAGGACGGGACAAACGGGCGACTGCCGCCGGCAGCTGCGGGCGGTGGCGTAAAAATGATTTTGATAAATTTCTGGATTCCTTTCGTCAATATTTGAATGTTGGCACTTTCCACCTTATTAGTCAAACTTTTACGGTCTTCATGGCTTAAGATTAAAGTTAATTAGGTTTTGTTTAATAATGAGATATTTGTTTATAAGGTAATAATTATGTATTTTTATTTTTCATCATGTATCATAATATTTTACAATAATATTTATTAAATAATTTTAACATTTTATATTAAAAAATTATATCAAAATATTTATATCATAAATCGTATAATTTCTTTTTAAAAATAAAATTTATCTCATTTAATTCTACTTCATAAATAAACACACTCAAAAATTATGTATCTAATTATTACATATGAAAATTTAAGAAAAACTAAAACTCTTCCTTTCTTAAATGAAGTTTTAAACCTCATTTGAGGAGAACTCTAGTAAGCTTCAAGAGTTAGATATGGTTAAAGTTAGGATTAAAGTTTACAGATAAAATTGAAATTATATACTAATTAAGGTGATAAATTTATATATTAAAAATGTATGTAGTAATATTAGAAATACGTACAAAATTAAAGTTGAAGTTAAACTAAATAAAAACCTTAGTATATTAAATAGCAATCATAGAATTAGTAGTGGTCCGCTTTTCCCGGCAGGGTAAGGGCCCATTTCCTTTGAAAATGGAGTTGGCACTATTAACTCGAGCTTTTCTTTGAAAATTTTCATGGTTTGTGCAAAATTATTAAAATTAGGTGATTTTACGGTAGAAAATGACGTAAAATAATGAAAAATAATATTTAAATTTTTTATTATTTTCAAAAATATAAATCTTTCCTTACGATCACTCCCAATGGTACCAGGAAAAGAACAAATGTCTATGTGTTGAATTTATTTATCACATCATTAACTCACTTGTTTGATATAGATATTGGTCATGAGCATATTTGCAAAAATACACTGAAAAATGACATATACCTATCAAATCTTACATATCATTTCTTTATTTTTGTTCTTCGCATCTCTTTCTCATGTATACATTTATACTTATAATGAAGTTCATCTAGAAATTCATATATATCTGATAAGGTCCAAATAGAAAGACTTCTTGTAGAGAGGTATATATGTACTTCAGTAAGGTTAATATTTAACTCTTATGCATACATTCACATGTACTAATGAAGTTCATTTAAAAATTCATATAATCAAATGGGAAGACTTTATGTACATTTGTTTTCGATTTCACTTATTGTAGAATTAGTTTCAATAATGATATAGAATTGAAATTGAAGGTAATGAAATAAATAATATTAAAAATATATAATAAATTATGTAATAAAATTTATTTATAAAAATTTATATAATAATAATAACGTATAAAGATTTATGTAAAATTAGAATTAAAACTATACGAAATTTAAACAAGCAAAACCTTCATCACAAAGGGCAGCATGTATGCACTTCAGCAGAGTCAATATTTACCTGCCATTAGACTACCAATATATGTGCATATTGAGAGCCTCTCCAAGTTACTCAAACTAGATTATCTATGAAGAAATGGATGGTTGGGTTTCACATCATGATCGAACTATTTGTTCTCCAGGAAGGAGCAAAAATCAACATCCAATGCATTTGTTTTTTTTTTTTCCAGTGAAGTCAAAATTTTAGCATATGTTTCGAATCTTGATTTAAGATTTTTAATCATTTGAGTATAAGATGTCGTACATCATCTAATGTATAGTTAAATGCAAAGATGCAATGCTGAAGCGTCTGCAATTGTGAGGAATCGGAGAAGAGAAAAGAAAACAGACCCCACCACTTCCCAAACCTCTTGTGCTGTCATATGCTCTGTCGTAGTTTAGCAGCTATAAACAAGTGGTGTTGCTAGTGGTGGAACCCAAACGACACATGCCGCCGTCATCTTCACTTCTTCGTTTGTCGATGGAAGTAGGAAAGGAGTGGTGCGGTAGATAAAAGTTGATGAATACACTACTGTCATCTTATTCAAAGAGTGTTTGTATCGTTTGAATGGGACGAAATTAAATAAAATAAAATTTAATTTTACTTAATTTAAACATTTGTATTGCATATGGATTTTGAAATTGAATTTTCAAATAGAGGTCATATATAAGGAGGTCGAGAATTCATTTCGCCTCTTACTGAATTTGATTATTCATTTACCCTTAAAGTCTTACTACAATGCTCTCAATTGTTCCTTGCAATTATGCCCCTCTCGTCATTGCTCTTCTTTGTGATTAATTTATTCTCTCATTTGTGGTTACTATTTTGAACATATTATTCAAAGTTTCATAATTATACTCCTCTCCTCATTGTAATTCTTTGTGCATACTTTCTTTCAGTTGCCTCCTCTCTCGCTTCTCCTCTTTCTTATTGTAGTTCCTTACAAAATTTTAGTATTCTGTCATTGGCTTGTGTCAACCTATGCGTGACTGTTGACTCTCATCAATATTAGGTAAAAATACATCAATTAGATTTCAGTTACAAAATCTAACGAAAACGTGAATTTATATTTTACAATGTAATATTTTTAAATTAAATTAAATTATATATAAATATGTTATTTAAATACTATTCAATTCAATTTTTATATGTACATAAATACTCAAATTTTTAATTTTGTTTAATTTTAAGAATTACATAAAAATCTTTACATTGAATTCAATTTTACTTAATTTAATTTTAATCAAGAAATAAATTATTGATAATTTATTTTTATATGTGTATAAACACCTCCTTAAATTATTTTCTATATTTACCAAATTTTTCGAAAAAGCTTTACACGTGAAAGTAGGAAAGGAGTGATGTCATGAAGCATCCATGGTCACGGTGGATTGCTGCCATTGCCAATTGAGGCCGACAGACATTCTCACCACATCATCCTTGGTAAAAATTAAGGCTTCATTTCGTATGATTTTTATTTAAACTAAATATTACTTTTAATGTAATAATTACGTGTGAAAATTTTAAAATAGTTTTTTCAAAAAGAACTTAAAAAGATGTTCAAAATTGAAGAAACTATTTTTTTCTACTTTTAAAGTTAAAAAACTCCTATCAAATATAGCCTAAACTGCTTTGTATAAAAACCAGTAAAACTCTTTGTTGGGGGGCTTGTTTAAATGTTGATACCATATCTTCCTGAAAAAAAGAAAGAAAAAAAAAACACGAATATGTGACTAGAACTCTGTAAATCTAACACAGTCAGTTAATTTCAACATATATGCATTAAGGATTATGGTTTAATTATACACTTTTGCATAATAACAATTTCCGAGGTGCTTGAAACTGCAAGAATATATCACCATTATGGTGTCATAAGAAGTAAGAACCACCTGTATCATTACTTTTACATTAATACCTTTCTCAAGCACAGAAGGCTGATCAGATTGGAAATTTATCTTAAAAAAGAATCTATCATGTTAAATGAATAGCCTGCCCTTCACCCCTTGATACAACCATCCTCAACTCCAAACAAAACACTACATCTGATTTAAATTCCAGTTCTCATAAAATCATTTGTGTTTAATGAAATTCTCGTCACTTTCCATTTCCTTAACAATCAGTAATCATTTATCCGCTAGTAGAGTATTAAATTCAAGTACATTGCTCGATAAAAGTGGGGTTTTTGTTGCAGTATATATCAGAAACGATACCCATTCATACAACCCAATGAAGAATATTTACCATCTTCCAAGGAGGCACTGAAATGAAATATAGAATATTACAAAAACATGTAAATTCCGAAACAACACAAAGATTTCATTTTAGTAACGATTTTTTAATTTCAAAAAAAAATTTATATATTATTATCACTGTATAAATTTTTCTTTTTTAACTTATTATAAAATTTAATTTAATTTAATAATAAAATTTAATTTCTAATTTTCTATAGTATTCGAAGTTAAAGTATTTTGTCACTTACATTTTCTTATTTTCCTTTTTCAAAAGTTTTGTTTTTCCAGGTTCCGGCGTTTATTATTCTAGGAAATTTATTTTGTCGGAGTTTGCATGTGATTATTTTGAATACAAGGTCATTAGCATTAAGCAGAATGATTTTTATCAGTAACCCTTCGGTACACAAGCTAATTAAATTGAACAATGACTCATGCGTTGGTCTCGGCGTGCGCCTCCCGCGCCTCCTTTTAGCCTTTCGCTTTCGGGCTTTCAATTCCAGCCCCCAAGATCCTCCCAATTTCCAAAGTCGCCCCAGAAACAAAATCCAACTACAAGACTCTGTCGTTCGCCCTTACATGGCCCTGAGGCCATTATTCCTCTCCATCTCCCACCGCTACCGTCGCCCGCCCCGCCCCTCTCTCCTCTACCAGACCCTCATCCCTTCCTCCAGCTCTGCCCCCTTGAGCTCCCTCTTCTCCCGTGAGATCTCCTGCGGCCTTGCCCTTTCCAATCCTCCGTCCCCTTGGCCTCCTGCTCCCCATCCGTACCGCCGCCGGCCCTCCCCGTCGGAGCCTATGGCGCAGAGGATCGGGAAGGCCACCCGCAGGCCTGGAGCGGCGTCTAAGGCCAGGGTCTACGCCGATGTCAATGTGGAGCGCCCCAAGGATTATTGGGACTACGAGTCCCTCACCGTTCAGTGGGGGTGCGTACGGCTTCTTTTTTTTATCGGAATTCGGGAATCCCTTTTGGATGATTGTCATGCCTTTGCTCTTTTTGCGTCATCGTATCTTGTACTATTTTCTGCAGCGAGCAGGATGACTACGAGGTGGTGAAGAAGGTAGGGAGGGGAAAGTACAGCGAGGTGTTCGAAGGGGTACACTCGACGGACGATGAGAAGTGCGTTATCAAGATCCTTAAGCCCGTCAAGAAGAAAAAGGTCGAATTTTTATATAAACTAGTTTTCTTTTTCCTTCTTGAATTGCGGACGCATTTTGCTTTTGGTGTTTGCAAAGACCACTCATTTATCCTGGAATTCAAGCGGAGGGTATCTTTTGAGTTTGAGCTCCTTGCAATGTTTTTATTGGAGGTCTTTACGTTCTCTTTGGGTGGTGAAAAATATCCGTAATATATTATGTCTGTGCCTTTTGCATTGTTATTGGGCCCAACATTATTTTGACCTTTTGTTTTATGGTACTCTATCTTATTGTGTATGAAAGCGATTGACTTTTTGTTTCAAAACCTTACAATGTCTCATTGATTCTTTTTCGTCAAGATGTATTTTTCTTAGAAATCTGAGTGACATTACTTCCAATCATAAACTATATGGTGTTCCTTTCTCCTTAACGCTAAATGTTAGTTTTGAATATTTTCATTTCATTGTCTAATGTTTGGGCATTTAAGCTATGTACAAAATTTTTATTAAAGAGAATTATTACAATCAATTTGGAATTTAGTTGATTTTTTGGAATTTCGGTGAAAATATCCAGGTATACGTGTATGAATATAAATACGTGGGACAGGAAATATACAATTTCGAACCATAATACGACATAAGAATATGTTAATTAAATCAAAAGAGGAGCCCGCGTTGGGAAGTTGTAATGCCAAAAAAGAAGTTACACTTACTGTTCATTGTTCAATTTGGATTATTTAAATGTTAGGATTGCAAGCCTTTTGATCCAATATCTGACATTGTTAAAATTAAGCTTTTGATCAAGAGAGAATTAGCTTTAACGTCTGGAATGGTTATCAAACGAGTTTTTATTGCTTCTTGCAATCTGTAAAGTTAGTAACAAGTGGCTTTTGATCCACTGGCTAATGTTCTTAAAATATAGAAAGATATGGAACTTATATGGGTAAGGGCTGGTAGCAAACTTGCAATATGACAGAATCCACGAAATGAACTACGTTTTTTTAATGGCAAACAGAGCCATCTATTTCCTTCAAAATTTTGGCAATTTAACACTGGATATAGAAAATTGCATGGTAAACAGTAAAAAATGGTTCCATTTGTTGATTTGAGTGAAGATGTGTAACCTTGTTGACAGAGGCATTTAAATTCAGCTTAAGAAAGTTACTGATTTTTACTAAAGTTTGTTTACTCTGAAAGCTTGAATGAAGCCATTTTGTTGTAGCTCATTTAACTCATACGCTCTTCTTTCAAACTTTTCACAAGTCCTTCAACCAAACATTTTGCAACAACTTTATATATACCATTCAGAAGACTGGTTGACCAGAAATCACTGATGTCACAATAACACACCTTCTAGGGATCAAAGTGAGGAAATTTGCACAACCGATCTCCCTACCATTGTTATGGAAATGATTCCCCATTTTTGAATTCATTAAGTTCCACATCTGTAACATCAATCCTTGTTGTGGTTTTTCCTGACTACCTTTATAGTGTATATTGCTTCCATTGCCTTGTTATTGATCAGATATTTCTGTTTGCTATGCTTGTACAGATCAAGAGGGAGATAAAGATACTTCAGAACCTTTGTGGTGGACCAAACATAGTTAAACTGCTTGATATTGTCAGAGATCAGCAGTCAAAAACACCAAGCCTTATATTTGAATATGTCAATAATGTGGATTTCAAAGTGCTTTATCCAACATTGACTGACTTCGATACTCGCTATTATATATTTGAATTGTTGAAGGTATTGTTTTGTCATCTATTTTCCATTAAAGTAGTTCTTGCATAGGCTTCATATCCATGTTCTTTTGATATATGCATATGATGGATGTATCTTCTTTTTGGTTGTTCATTGTTCTTGTTTCTGTGTTGACTTGATTTAATAATTTCTTGCCTAGACTTTGATCTCTTTCTCAATGATAAGCAGTCTGTTCCATTATAGTCATCTATTTCTTTGCTTACTAGAACTGTAGATGTGCCACTGTGGGTCAAACATTATCAATCATTTCCTTATGGCAGTCAACTTGCCACATTATACTGTAGTTTTAGTAGATGTTTATAGTCTTGAAACAAATTTTTTTGTAGTAATAGATACTAAATTTTCTAAATATAATTTTTTTCTCCCCCGTAGTTATTCCTGTTTCTTAATCAATTTGATAATTTATCTCTTGTTGGAAGTGAAAACTAGCAAAAGATCAAAGGACTGTGATTATCCTCTAGATGACACCTATAAAGATCGTCTAAATGTGTCTTGAACTCTAGGTTGACAAACATCTAGATATAAAGGCATCCATGTAGTGTATATGCTAATCCTTTATCATTAGTTGATCCTGCTAATTCTCTAATGCCTATTATTGGGTGCATTCACTTCTTAATTACCTTTCAGTGTTGCTGTTTAATTTGTTTGATTTTCAATGGATGTTTGATCTTTTCTTCAAGTACCTTTTATGAATGTTTTGCAGATTAGTAGCAATCAAATGTAATCATATGGATTGTGCACTTAACTTTTTCTGTGTGCATAATGCAGTCATAATTGCTCATAATTATTAGTCATAAACAAAGTTGAAGTTCTGTGAATTTCTGATTTGAGTCTGATCCTATAGGCATTGGATTACTGTCACTCACAAGGTATCATGCACCGTGATGTTAAGCCACATAATGTTATGATAGATCATGAGCAACACAAGCTTCGCTTGATTGATTGGGGTCTTGCTGAGTTCTATCACCCAGGAAAAGAATACAATGTTCGTGTTGCTTCAAGGTACAATTTTGCAATGGAAAGATCTTATCTTGTCAAAATTCTAATTCAATTTGTTTCTTTTACCGAGGGATATAGGAGATTTTCAATTTTTTTTAATTAGGAGATTCTTTCTTTATTGTCTTCATATGTGAGATCATTTAACAAAAACTAATTTTTCATATTAAACATGCCTTTTTTTTTTCTGAAGTGTTATTAATATATAGAAGTTTGGAATATTCTTTTACAGTGAATATATGATGAGTTAGAAGGTTGTCTTAGAAAAGTTCTCTTAGCCTCTTTAGCTCACACGTGGATAAATACATTTATATTATTGAGCCAAGTAGCCAACAACCCACCCTTGCCGATGTCAGTGTGACAGTGCTTTCTGTGAAATACTAGAAATACCCTAGGTGAGAATTTTTCATTGTGAGCAATAGGAGTTGAACTTGTGTCCAATTGCGTATTCAATCACATCCAGCCACCTAGTTCTACTTCTTTGTTAAATAGTATACATAAATTATATTTAATGTCTTCATTTGAAATAATAGATTCTTCCAATTTTCTACCTTTCATCTTACTCTTTACTCTCTAAGTTACATATCATTCAATAAAAATCAATAATCTAAAATGTTCCCATGTGCAATTTGTACATGTTTTCCACTGGTATAAATTACAGAACACCATGCTTATAAGGGTATATATCCATCATTATAATCATCGAAGGGATTCTACAATCTACATATATAGTCCCAAAGCACATATTTGCATATTTATCCTTGTATATAATGATCACTCCGAGTTTAAGAGATTTTATCTTTCACTAAGAAACGTTTTTAGGGTTGTGGTTGACTTCTTTCCCAAATTTCAATTTTATCCTTTAGGGCATGCTTAAGTGCATATATGATTCACGTGAGGTGGACATTTGGACCTTTAAGGTTCGTTTGTAAACAATGAAAAATCAAGAAAGGAAAAGTAAAGAAATTTGGAACATTTAGAAAAGGGAAAGTTAGGAAATTTAAAAAACTTTGAGGTTATTTGTACACAACATGAAAAGTCAAGAAAGTCAATATAGTGAGGAATTTTATGGAAAGTTAAGTGAAATTTGTCAAACAGAAGTACAAATACAACTAAAGCATGAACATTAAAATAAAACTTCACATGTTCCAATACAAATACATAATGTTTTAATAGAAGTGATTTAAATTGAATCATGAATTTCATCCTTCCCATATAGATAACATAATATCTTTGGGGATTTCTCATTAATAGAAGTGATTTTAATAGGAAATGATTTCCCATTAAGTCATTTCTTATCATATCTAGAGGCACAAACCCTCACTTAGCGGGGATTCTCTTATGGGACTAGCATCCTTGGAAGGAGATATTTCTTCTTGTGATTTGATCAGGGATAGAACTACGCAAAGTGAAGAGAGGGGAAGATGGGGAAAGAAAACTAATCTCATACCGTCATGGAGAAATTCATGAATGAAATTTCCCCAGTCTTTTTCAATGACTTTTCACCATCTTGCTGTTTGTCTCCATCGAGCTTTATTGTGTCAGCCATCTAAGTTCTTCCTGACCTTTGCTAGAGTGCTTGTTTCACAAGTTTTTCCTTACTAGCAAAACACTGCCTCACTGCCCCTAACCTTGGAAATGTCACTGTTGGCAAAGAGGGAAAAGGTAGAGACAACAGGAACGTGATTGGGGTCAAGGCAGGAGTATTTGATGGCAGGGGTGTTGAGGGCTGGCAAAAATGCTGGATTCCTTAAGGAGGGGGTTCGGAAATTCCAAATACTTGCCTATTTATGCAAGGAAAATTTTCAAATTTCATTTTCAATTTTTCCAGACGATGCAAAACCCAAATTTTAATTTTTTCCTTTCTAAAATGTCCTTTGTGGAATTTCCAGGTGGTGTGGACCCCTTCTTAGATTCTTTAGTCTGTTGTCCACGGTTATGAAGGTATCAAGATGCCCTCATGATTATCTGGGCACATTGGAATCTTTGCTGTCTAGGAAACTCAGTTTCCTCCTTTATATTATTCATTGTATACAAAATTTGTAATATACCCAAAAGTTATTCTACACGGATAACCCAAATATGCATATTTATCCTGATACACATGAGGATCACTATAGAGTTTTTATTCTTTCACGAAGAAGTGCTTTTAGATTTGCTGCAGAATTTTTTTTATGAAGTTCAAATTTGTCCATTATGGCCTGCTTAAGTGCACATGTGATTCGTGTGAATTGGACATTTGATGCCACATCCATTAGAGCATTTTCAAAACTTCCTTGTACAAATTGTAAGCACCTCCTTCCTACTCTCCTACTTGCGGATGAACAAAGCTCCAAGTTGGGCTTTGATGCTGGTGTAGCGAACATATGTTCCATGTGACCAATCCCATTGCAGATCCTACTTGTCCAGTAGTTTCAACACTCTGAACTTCAATTCCTAATGTTGAAACATCTGGGGCATTTCTCGCTTGTACGTGGGCACCTCCAATTATGATTGCATTAGCTACCGTCACTATGATTGACAACTTACTTTGCCACATCCAGCAGCTCCGGTTTGCTGTTTTGGGGAGGGTGGAGCGACCTTTGACAGTGTCTCACCACCTCCATTGTTCCTCTGGCAAAGGACCAACAGTGACAACCATCACAAATCGCCAGTCTTCAACTCTGCCACTTGGCTCTATGCAACTACAGATACAAATCTTGTGATTTTTTAAAATCTTGTGATACTTGTTGAACTCCAATTGATTCTGAGATATGATTACAGTTAATTATACTTTTCTATGTTCCTAGTCTAGATTTCCATTTTATATGTAGTAAATTTGATGTAAAACTTGGGCTATTTTCCCTAAAAGACCGGTCTGATAGTGAGAGAATTTTTCCTCCCTTTCAAGGCATATCAAGAGTTATTTCCTTCGATGTAGGACTATTTGTCTAGCATCAAACTACTAAGTTTCCCTATCCCTTCGGACTTTACGAGCAATACTCACCATTAGGCCTCCCTACCTCTCGGGCTTTACAAGCAACACCCAACTCACCGCTACCAGGCCCCAACCTGGGTCCTAGCTTTGATACCATCTGATGTAGGATTTTAGTCATCCTCCCTAAAAGACTAATCTGATAGGGGGAGAATCTCTCCTCCCTTTCAAAGCACACCAAGAGTTATTCCTTACGATGTGGGACTCTTCGTCTACATCAATATCTCTTTATATTGTTATAAATATTTTTTTGGGTTTACCTTGCCTTTTTTCAGTTTATTTTCAGCATTACCATCTTTTCACAGTCAGTTTCCTATGGACCATGACTAGGTACTTCAAAGGCCCAGAACTTCTTGTTGATCTGCAAGACTATGATTATTCTTTGGATATGTGGAGTCTCGGTTGTATGTTTGCTGGAATGGTGAGTGACATGTTGTTGCTAAACTGTAACTGTAAAGTAAACATAAACTGTAATATTCCTGCATTTTTTCTATTTTAATGTTTACTTTCTGGCTTGCAGATATTTCGAAAGGAACCATTCTTCTATGGGCATGATAATTATGATCAATTAGTCAAAATTGCAAAGGTGCGTTTTGACTTTTGAATCCATGCCTATCTGTAACCATGGAGGTGATATCTAAGGTTATATTTGGTAGTTCTGCTGATGGTAATCTTGTTTAGCCATAAATTTTACCAAACAAGAAAATAATGTCTGCTTAACCAAAGCTTAATAGGTTGGGTTTATTATAAACTCACCCTATTTAGCATTTTAGGGAACCATGGTTTAAACTCTGTTAGTGGCAGTTTTATTGCCTAAAACCTGAAGAGCATTGTTGATTAATAATTTTCATGGTGTCCTGATCTTTAGTGTTGTCAATAGAATAATATATATTTAGGAGTAAACAACTGATAATGATATTAGGGTTAGGGCACCTAGAGACGAGGATGCACGTAACAAGTGACAAAATGCTTCAGAAGGAAGTTGAAAGTAAGCATAATCCGGATGACTCTTTCCTTTTTATCTCAATGGCTGTATTATCATTTCAAAAAATAATTCTGTAAAACCAATTTAAGTTTTTTTTTCTCATCAGTGTATTTCATATTGTATAGGAATAAGGCTTGACGGTTATTTTAATCTAGTGAATATGTAGAGCATACGGGAATAGTTGAACCAAGTGGATTATAAAAAAGTCCTGTTCGTTTGCTGTCTAAAAATGGTATCAGTTTTCCGGTATTCTACAAGCTGATTTAGACGTTGGAAGATATCGGAAGTTTTGTCGTTAATCCTCAAATGCTGGTTTAGATTGTGCAGATTTATTACTTAAACCCTGGTCAAACCATGAATTTTGAATCATGCTGTCCTGAAATCAAATGCCATCTTTCTGTAAAGCTATTTTTGCTTTTTTATTTGAATGCTGACTTTATTTTCTATTTGGAATATGTGATTATCTTCATTAGGTGCTTGGAACCGAGGGTCTAAACTCTTACCTAAGCAAGTACCGTATAGAGCTGGACCCACGTCTTGAGGCTCTTGTTGGAAGGTTTAATATTCCGTAGAATTTTGTCATCCGTGCTTATAATTTATTTCTAAAATTTAGTCCTTTTGCAGACACAGCCGAAAGCCATGGACAAGATTCATCAATCCCGATAATCAACATTTGGCTGTACCTGAGGTGTGTAATGGAGATTGCTCCAAGCTTTTTTGCCTATACAAAGACGAGAAATCTTACTGGTGGCGTTCTTTTTTGTAGGCTGTCGACTTTGTCGACAAATTGCTACAATATGATCACCAGGACAGGCCTACGGCAAAGGAAGCAATGGTATAAAAAAAAAAATCGAAGTTTTTAATTTTTTCTAGATACTATCGTTTTGTTTTCTTAACAATATACCATCGGAAAATTTAAGTGCGTTTTTCCTTTGTGTCCATCCAGGCACATCCATATTTCAATCCAGCTCGAAATGCCGAAAGCAGCAGAGCTCGTAACATTTAGATTTTAATTGCTGTAGAAAACACTAGCATTATAATTTGTTTGAAAAATCTGTAATTTGTTTGAGCAGACCGACGATGGATTCAAGTTGCAAATATTTCCAGTTGTCTTTCGTTTTGCGTTTGTCATTGAATTGATTTGGATATTGGTAAATGTCATTCATTCATTGCCTACCCCAACAATGGGGATCAAGGCGTCCTAAGTTGATGGGCAACTGTTTGTAATGGGCCGGCCCCATGAACCATTTTTCTCCTTTTTTTTGTGATAATAGTGGCATTTCTGCATTTACGGAGATTCAAAATCTAGGTTTTGTTTTAAAAAGTTTAATCTATGTGAACTTAAAGTTCATATTTTTAAGGTTAATATGATTCCTAAGATTTTTTTATTTTTCTTTTTAACAATTACAGTAAAAAATTTGTAAACTTTATTTTCAAACAAAAGGCTAGTTGGTCTTTGTCCTTAGTTATCAGTGTTGAGTAATATATAAGGGTTCACAAATAATACGAGGATCTTAGTTTTACTTATTTTTTGAAATTATTTTGTCCAACACAAAAGGTGTGTCGCGTGCATATTTAATTAGCTTGCCATATTTATCTATCTTAATTAATTAGTTTACTTCTTTTTTATCAGTGTTTGTAAATGCACCTTCCATGTTTCCTTCATTTCCATTCATCTGAATACAACACTCATAAGCGCTCTCAAATGAAAATCCAATGCATTTAACCAAAATTACTCGTACACCACCGACGATTTCGTTTCAGAGTAATTTTTCAAAAATTATTTGATTGTGGGCCATTCGGAACAATTTCAGGAGAAGTCCGATCGTTGCGTTATCTACAACTGCTAATTTTTTTGTCCGGCGACATAAGTTGGTGCAATACAAGGACACATTTGGACGTGAGGTTCTGTTTATTTAAACTGTGTTTATTATATATCTTTATTTTTTATTATATATCTTAATTATATATAATAATATTTATCAAATAATTTTAATATTTAATATTAAAAATAATATATTAAAAATTTACATCATAAATTATATAATTTAAAAAAAAAACATAAATTCTACCTCATCTCATGATACCCTTTAAACAAATACAGTTAAATCGTCAGCCGATGCATTTTATTTTATGATAATTTTTTCATATTTTCATTTCCTCGTTTTCCCAAATAACCACTGTCGACAAAATGAAATTTCTATCTCTGCAGGGAGGGCGACGCACCGCAGGTGACTTGTAGACGAGGATCGCGTCCAGTCGTCACGCTCATTTTCAAGTTGCAGAAAACGTGGGATGTCCCCGATCAGCAGTGCCGCGCTCTCCCTGCAGATCGATCGTCAGGTACGTTCTGCTGCCTCGGTAGGCAGGGATTTTTCTTTTAAGCTTGCAAACACAAGATCTTTCCATACGAGGACAAATCTTCCAGGTAGGCATTCTTCTGAGAAGCGCACATTTGAATTCGATCTGGAACCAGACGAAAAAAAATTTGGGAGGTGCGCGGTTTTGGAAATGCACGTTTGATCAGATCTGATCCAGAAACTACTACCGCGTTCTGTTGCCGTGGTTAGGGTTGTGTCGGTGGACCCACCCACCCACACCCTGACTGAAGCTGTCGCTCGATCTCAACCACGCGCTCAGAGGAAACGTAACAATGGAAGACAGAATGTGGTGGTTTCTCTGTAGCCGTTTCGTCTTGTCCGATGGATCGACGTAAACGATAACACTGTGCGCTAAAATTTCTTCCAGCCCAATATCAGAAGATGAACTTCGTTAGCTGTAGGTGAATGTCTTTTGTGCATAAAGACAAACACATCGCATTCTCCACCTCCAGATCGATTGCCACACCCACACCCACACTGGTGACCATTTCGTCCGGGCTCTCCTACTCATCTTAAAAAAGGCCACCACACATTTCTCAATCTCACCTCAGTAAAATCGTGTATCGAACGGCGATGATTTCTGCTGCGTCAACTTCCCATCTCCGACGATCATTTCCCCCGCTCCTTCGATTAGCGGCATGTACGTGCTTCATCTTTCAAGCAAAAGGCGTGGGCGAGAGGGAGGAAGCCGGAAGTACAATGTGATCGTTCAAAATTAAAATTATTTTGATAGAAGAATTGGAAGCTAATTTTCTATTGATATCATTGAAGTTATATTTTAGTGTTATTTAATTTTAAATTATTTTTTTACATATATACAGTAAAAGAGGATGAAAATTGAATTCAAGATATAACGAAGAAATAATTCAAATAAAAGGTAATGTGATGTAAAAATTTTAATAAAAATATCTACCATTTCTTAATAACGAAGAAAAAGTTGTGATGTCATCAAATATAGTATTATGTGGGTATAAATTTAGAAATACAAGTTAGATAATGAAATTGTAATGAGATTAAAATCACGTTAATTAAATAAATTATTAAAAAAATTAAATAATATATTTTTAATTTAAATAATTAAATTAAAATATCATTAAAAAAATAATTCTAATAATTTTACTCAAAATCATTTTAAAGCTATTTTTCAAAAAAGTACGCGTCCGGAGTTGAAGACCTTCACATGTCACGTGCAAGGAGGAAAGGAAGCGGGCCCCCCACCACCGGTCTTCCGCCGCCCGAACGGGCGATCGATGATAAACCGTCGTCCGTTTTCATGATCTCGTCGCCACACCGTGACGTTGCCTGCAAGCCGCGACCTCATTGGTAGTTCGTAATATGCGCACGTGACCGTGGTCTGATTACATTATTATTATTATTATTATTATTATTATTATTATTATTATTATTATTTGACATGACGATTACATTAGTGACCTTCAGTCTGCATCACCTGTCGTCATTTAAATTTATTATTAAGGGAATGATGTTCTTCAATCTAAACTCGTAATTTTTTTTCCTTCGTTACAGAGCAATGCAAAGCCCTCAACACGAGTGACCAATGCTTGAAATCAATGGCAACCAAATAGAAGGCAATGATCGTGGTCCTCGAAAGAATCTTCAGTAAATCGGTAGCCACGGTATGAAATAATATATTAATTAGTAATATATATTTGTAGTTTTTCAAAAATAGTTAGTCTGAATTAAAAAATTTCTTAATTCGGCCGATTTGTTAAATGTGGACATCACCATGATAATATTATTCATTGAACTCTTTTAAAACACCCTGATTAAAAAATTTTAACCTTTCAATTTGTCTGAAAATATGCTAACCTTTCAGCTTAATTGTCTTCGGTTTCTGTTTCAAAAAATGCCGCTTCATGTATGGCTGCTCCTACCAAAACCATTGGATATGGTAGTTACAGCAGCATTTTTTCCCCATTTTATGCTTTTATTTTGTTCATTGTATTTCAGTATATATGGTTCTTTTCTTCAAAACCTTTTCAGTTCAGTTTGCCATTTTATAATTCTTGCGTGGGTAGGAATTTCTATCACTTGTTCTATTACCGGTGAATAAACATCGCTAAGTTACATCTTCTTGCACGTAACCCATGCTTAAGGTTTGAGTAAAAATTTTCATTGGATCATACATCAATATCTATTTCCTTTTGAGTGCCCAAGAAAATCAAAGGGAATGAAACCGAGTGACAAACGCATCATGAGAAAAGGGAAAGCGACGACAAGGCCCAATGAATCGACAAGGAAGGCATTGGATGACTTAAGTTGACCTTAAATTATCTTTTTAAATTAAAAGTATGATTGGGTGTAAAATAAGCCTCCAAAATATTTATTTTATTTTTCTTGAGTTCGTAAAAATCCCCACAAGTACGTTATTTAAGCTAATAAACATACATAGAATTAGAGAGGGACAAAGGCAGAAACTAAAATGAAAAATCAGTTGAAAAGGGCACCGTCTAGATATGGGAAATAGGACCCCTATTAGATGTTTGTGTTTTTAAAAAGCACCGGGAATTATGAGAAATAATAAAGAATTTAATTTATTATTTTTCATTATTTTCTACTATTTTTTATACTTTTTAAAAATACAAACCCTTCTTTAATTTCTAAACAAGATGTGTAATTGTTTGTAAGTTGAAAATAAATTTATTAAAAGCTTGTTAGCGTACGACGAAAATTCAAAAATGAAGGTAAAAAGTTTAGAAGGAAAGGAAATAGAAACAAAAAGTTTGAATAAAAATTTAAAAATGAAGGATGTTAGCGCCTGATAGAAATTTTAATTGAAAATTTTACGAAATATTTTTAAAATAGTTAATACATCAAACTTTTTAGTAATTAAAAAATACACTTCATTTCTTAGACTTCGCACAAATTTCATATTAGAGGGGATATAAAAATTTTAACTAAATTTTTTATTATTTTACGTAATTTTTTTGTTAATTTTAAATACACAAATATGGTTCCAATCAACTTGGTCCATTGAACTACTCGTCATTTGCGAAGTTGCTCTTCCAACAGACATCTTGGACTCTCTATTTTGACTTACAGATTTGTACATTCAATTCTCAACAAATCACTTGGGCTTCCACTCAATCTTTTTTTTTGAGAGGTCTCTCGTTTCTTCCCTCCTATCTTCCTCTCTTAAAAGATTCTGTCGCACATCACCGTATTTGTGAAGATTTTTATATTTCACCATCCACGCTCTTTTAATGAAATCTTAGATAGAAACGAAAGTCATGAAATTTACATGCATCATTGATTTCCTTGAAGCTGATGTTGAGATTCTGAAATTTGCTTTCTCGTGGTATGCATGCTATGTCTATTGATGGAAGGTTTAGATTCCCGTGAAGTTAAGTTCACGGTAATGTCCCCGTGCTTAATTGTTTTTGTATCCGCACAGGCAGTGGGTGAGCACGGAGTTACAGAATTGAGGTTTCACGCCTTTCGGGTGATGCACGTGAATAATCAACTCCTTATTTTGTGAAATGAGAAAAAAGAAAATCAATGCATGCATGCCTTTATAATATTCATAAATGTACTGAATTTATTTATGTTTTGGTATGTTGTTTTATTTATTTTTTTTATTTTTTTTTTAATTTTTAAAAGTACTTCTAACTTGATGATGATACATATATTTTTTAATTTACTTTTTTTATTATTAAAATTACTATTTTTCTTCTTTCTATTTTAAAATCGTTTACAGACGTCTTTTTGTCTCTTATAAATTGTGTGTTTGAGGAGAATTTATGTTTTAAAAAAAATCTACTAATTTATTAAACCATTTTATTGTGGACGGATGTCTATGGTCTTCTTATCTTCCACTTCCCCTGTTAACACTTTTTTCTCGGTTGTGATTGGCTTTTTGTAATACTAGTATTTTTAAAGTACAAATTTTTTGGATAAAGTGAAAGTCAATTTACTTTTGACTTTTATCATTTTCTTTTTTAGTTGACTTACGAATGCTTCCTTAATAAAAGTACGTAATATCACAAAAATATAATTTATAAAATTACATAATCTACCAGGGGAAATTAATTAATAGGTCTGAAAGGAACATTTTTAATCTGAAATTAAAACGGAGGATGAATTATTTTATCCGTTTATACGGCGTTATTTCATGTTATCCGACTTTTTACGTGCACGTGCAAAGATCTCGATATGTTGTATTCATTTATGAATTGTTTTGCACAGTAAAAAATGAAGTAAAAAACTGTACATAGCGGACGACGGCGAGAACCGTGAGAAAAGGACACGGCATCCGATGATTACACCTCCCTCGGGTCCACAAACAGGGACCGACCGGGAGGGGACTTGGTCCAGTCCCCGACGGCGCCGTCGCTGTAATCGTCGCCTAGCCGCTTCATGCACCACAGGTCCTCCGAGCACGACAGCCTCTTCCAGTGAGGTATCCCGGCCAGCAGCGGCTCGCACCTCGCCACCTCCGTCGCCACCACACCGCACCCACCGTCCTTAGCCATGTTGTGCGCGTGTCCGCACAGATCCCTCACGAGCGCGGACGCCTCTGGTCCCTCCCCGCCCAGGCCGTACATGAAGTAGAAGCCGAAGGGGCGGAAGAGGTTGGGGACGGACGGTATCCTCAGCCAGGGGAAGGCCCTGTCGAACACCCTCGTGGTCTTCGCGAGTCTCCGCTTGAACCGGGACGCGCCGCGAACTTCCAACCTGAACACTTTCGCGCAGTTCCACACGCTCATCACCGCCCACGACTCGGGGGGGTCGTTCAAGAACGCGCGGGCAGCGCCGGGCCATCTGTAATCCGCCGACTTGGAGTTGACGGCGAGGAAGGTGCCGAGGGACAGGCGGTTGTTGAGGACGGCGTCAATGTCACGTGGGAAGAACTCGGTGGTGGAGAAGTGTTGGCGGTAGAGGTTCTCGGCGTCCGAAGGGGAGAGGGGTAGAATGGTCGTCGACGACAACCGGCGGAGACGGTGGGCGAAGACGGGTTGCACGAGTATGGTAGGGGTGCGGAACTGGACGTACCCGCACTTGCCGGTGAAGAGTCTCAGCGATGCCTCGTTGCCCTTTTCCGTCGCCATGTACGAGTACTCCGCCCCCATCTCTCCGAACCATCGCTCCATTTCGGCCACCAGTTTGCTTGCGACGCCTTGGCGGCTGCGTGGAAGAGCATTAAACGATCTTCGTCAGGGAAAAAAGATTACTCCGCGTACGTACGCGCGTGGTTCAACCATGGTTGTCAGTTGTTTAGTAACGAAGATATTTGAATGGGGAATCGTGACGGTGGAGTTACCGATGGAAGGGGGAGACACGGAGGCCCAGCACGTACGCGAGTTTTGTGTAGAGGGGACGGGGACGGGGACGGGGAGAGGGCGGCTTTCCGTTACGCGGGGTTTTAACACCGCAGGTAACGGTTTTGATGCAGCCACGGATGAGGCCCACGATCTGTTTCTCCGTCCCGAAGCTTTCCGCTACCTATATTGAAAACAATATAACCATAAATTGGGAAAATAGAAAGAAAGTGATAAAAAAGAGCGGGGAAAGTGGAGGGCGATGAAAACAGCAGAAAAGGCCTGCTGGGGCGACGCTAAACGACAAGGGGCAGGAGTTGAACAGGTGGAGGGAGTGGTGGTAGCACCATACCAGCATCAGAAAGGCCGGCGAGTGGCGGATACGGGAGAGCGGGTCGCCGAGGGTGTCGGTCAAAAGCGAGGTCTTCCCCGTGCCGACGTCGCACGTCGTCTCCAGCGCCTCCACGGCGGGGGAGTCCTTGGTGGGCTCGAACTTCCTCACCACTATCTCCACCGGAGGATGCATTAATCGTCTGTCCACGTACGCTATAATTAAGCTGCTAGATATATGTATGTATGTATGTGTGTATATCCAGTTTTGACGGAACCAAAGGAAGGGTGTGGGTGCTGCTGCTCCTCCGCCTTCACGAGAAGAGACGGGGGGGCGTGGAGGAAGGCAGCTAGAGAAACGACGAAGCTCTTCCAACGCTGTCTGCGTCGATGAACGAGGGGGGAGTGCAGATGGTGGTATGTGGAGGGGTGGGTGAATGTGCGAGCACGCCATGATGATTGGGTGCGGTATAAATACCCAATCGGAGAATGGTAGGTGGGCCCCTGCACGAGGAATAAGAGGTCAATATTAATTATACGCTGATTAATAAATAATAACAATACTATTATAATAAAGTCGTGGTGTTTCTTCGTTAAACGAGCGTCTGAAAAGAGTGTGCGAATGTGATAGGCCAATAACAATTATTAGTTTACGCCCCCCCCCCACAAATCCACCAGGGTTTGCTGCGCTTGGCTGCGGATGTGTCCGCACATCAAAAGCCCGCACCCCCCCTACGCTGGCACTTCACCTTTCCCGTAGGTGGTTCGAGAAGTGTGCCGGCGTAACTTTCCATGGCGGCCGGCGCATGGGTCCCCACTTGTATCCCTCCGTCTAAAAGGCCCCCAGCTGGAGGTGGATGTCATCGTAGGGTAAGATTTAGAATCATGGAATTATCTGCCGCGCGTCTTTTCTCTTTTTTCTTCTTCCTTTTTAATCATAGGTACGTACATACAACAATAACAACAACATTCAAGCCCCCTCTTCGCTCCTACCACTTCAGTGTTCGTTCCTGTTGTCTGTCAAAATGCATCGTCAAGCATCTGCCCTCTTCGCTCTATCTGTAAAGAGATTAAAGAAAACATTCAAGTGCGTACACCTCCGAAACCAACCTCGATCGGATGTTGACTTTCAGCAACGTCTGAGTTGCGTCCAGAGGACGCGAGAGTTTCCATATTGCCGATCTGCGATCCACCTGCTTCCCTCGTGGTTAATTTGATCCGGACCGCCCACAATTTTATCGCACATATATTCTATTGTGATTAATTACACGGTAGCTTTGCTTTGTTTTTTTTTAAAATCGATAGTTCGTTCACTCACCGACTTTTCAAAAACCCATCGCAAGATTCTCTGTTCTTTGTCCTCTGCTTACTAATTATGCGTGTTATTAGATTTTACTTGTAATTTTAGAGTATGTTTGTTTTCGATTTTATTTATTATAAAATTAATTTTAATAATTATAAAAAGTTTAAAGTAATAAAATAAATAATATCAAAATTATATAATTAAGTTATATTATAAAAATTTATATATAAAAGTTTATATAATAACGATAATATATAAAAAAATTTAAAAAATTAAAATGAAAACTCTTGCAATCGAAATGATATAAAAAACAGCTATATGATGTGACGTGATGTGATGGATCCTCTCTCGTCATTTGCATTCATTCACGGTTGATCGATGCCATCATCCATGTTTGACGTTACACCTTCAACATATATGGTGTACGTGACAGTGTACATCGTATAGCACGCACGTGTGACGTATTGTATGTCTTTGATCATGTTTATTTAAGTGATAAAATTAAATAAGATTTACGATTTTTAAAAATTTATATAATTTATAATTGAAGTTTTTAGTATGATATTTTGTTATAAAATATTAAAGATATTTAGTAAATGTTTATATCGACTATATATCTTTTTTGTCTAGTTCAAGACTTTCGTTTCAGACCGTTTTTTGTCTGTAAACAAGGGAGTTTCAATTCAATCAATTTCGACAGAGAAATTGACAACAGGACTCACAGGAGACTTGTTCTATCATGGTGTGTGTGTGTACACACACATATATATGCATGTCAAAGCAATGCACTTGTATTTCACATTTCCGCTGGTATCCGTGGACAGATCTACCCTATCTCAGACATTTACAGCAAGATTTGAGCTTCACGACGACCAAAAATCACTCGATTCATGCTGCCGATTCCTTTGCATCGTGGATACATTTTCAAATCAGTTAGAAGTAACGTCTTAGTAGTTAAGGAGTCTCTTATCGAACTTATTTTTTAGTTTGAAATCTCACTAATATAGTTAAATTATCTTAAAAGTAATAATTTTCAAAAAAAATCTTGTTCTGTAGGAATTTTTGTTATATATGCTTTGAAAACATTGTTTAACACGCAACTTGCCAACGTTTTCAAGCTTTCTGGGTGTTTTCTTGATTTGTGTTCTCTTACATTTACGTCACCTTTCAAAACATTGTTTATGTCTAAGTTATGCAATTGTTATTGAGATTAAATTACGCCTTTTTTGTAATCCCAAGCTAAATTTAAATTTACTTACGACTCCTTTAAATTTAAAGTGTTGTTGGATAATCAAGTTTCCATAGGAACATAAGTTGTATAAAGTTTTCCTTAATTAAATAACCAACAACAGATCGATATTAAGTCTACAATTGTTGATAAAAGTTCATTTGCTAGCTCATGATGTTGTTACAAAAAATAACAAACCTAATTATAATCCCTGAACTATGACTCGATCAAGAGCAATATAGTTAACTATCTGGCAAGTCTTTTGAATAATGCTGTTGTTAGTAAATAACAAGTGAAAATGTGAATTTTTTAGATTTTTCATTAGATGTAAAAATGGTTTTTTTAAATTTTCTTTTTCTTAAATTTCATTTCACTTTCCTTTATCTTTTCTTTTTCCAAAATTTCATTTTCTTTAATTTTCAAGATGCACAAATAAACCTCAATTTCGATCATATATCAATCAATAAATTAATTGTTGTTTGAGTTTCTTAATTTTCTCACGGATGTTTTATTTACGACCTTCAAACAAAGAGTATGATTGGAATTAATGGATAAATTAAGAGATATATATATATGCGGGTTATATGCCATGGTTTTCAAAAAAAGAAATGTCATATATGGTTAATTGTATGATATCAAGATGTACAAGCTCTTGCAACATTCTCTAATGATATTTAACATAAAAGTCTTGGACACCCTCTAGACAAGAAGATTTTTCAAAATCTACCTATTTTCTTTAATAGTTAACCTTAGGAACCATGTTTTATTTGTTTATTACCTTAACTGCGTCATTACCTTTTCTCATTAGTACACATAGAGCACAAAACTTTTTGATATCATTTATTGTGACATTTGAGAAAAGTTTTTGGTTGCTCGCATTTCCAGTTTTCACTTTTTTTTAATGATTAGAGTTGTTGCGCTCTTTTTTAGCAAGTAATAAATAAATGTAAGACATATATAATGGTACTTAATTAAGAACTTTCATTCGCTTTGCTTTTTTTTACGTGTTAATTCAAGAAGATATAGTTATAAATTCATAAAAGACCTAAAAAGTATTTGTTTCTAAGTGAAGATTCGAATTCGAGACTTTGGAATTTTAAGAAATGTATCATAACCAATTCAGCAATAACTTTCATTTGCTTATTGAAAAATCAGTTTAATACTATTGTTATAATTCTAAGAAGTGATAATTAATGTAAGTAAACTTTTATTTGCTACTGTGACTTCTAAGTTGAGAAAGGCATTATTCATCAAAATTCGAGTGTTTATATGTATTCTTAACAAAATAAAATTGCCAAGAGAAAGCATAAGCACATGCTTACTTATAAAGTGTGAAATTAAGACATTAAGCTTCAAGCATTTTTCCCTTTAAAATTATCAAAAATGCACATATTAATTTCTTTTCCGGCCAATATTTGTCACCACTGATTCTAATGTGACAAATACCATGATTCAGTGTGATAATTAATATGTATGCAACAAGGTTGTGACTGACTAATATATATATCGATCAAGAGAATCTGAACAGCTATATATTGATTATTCAGCAGGGCAAATTGAGGATGGTCTCATGCAACTAGTAGTCGACCAACAAGAATAATATTTGAGATCTGAAGAATCTGATGACCAAAAAGTAGCATCAATCAAGATGTTATGCAGGTTCGTTCATCAATCCTCCCAACTATTCGAAAGATATACATCATATGAGTACTACTCTAAAGTTCTTAATAATTGTTAGAAAAAATAGTCTCATATTAAAAATGACAAGTCAAATTAAGATATTTATGTCACTTGTAAGTTCTTTCTAATTAATCAATTGATTTTAATAAGATAAAATTCACATGCTATTAAAACTATTCTATGTATACTACATGTAAGATATTATATAGAGTATTCCGATAAGTGATTCACAAGTACGAGGGCATATTAGGAAAATAATCTTAAAACTGAAATTTTTATATCACTTGTAAGTCTTTTTCTATTAACTAATTAATTTTAATAAAGAAAAATCCACGATAATTTATATGATCACCAATATTTTTTTCTTTTATTTTTGAGCATATTGAGCTGCATGAAGACAACGAGACAAAGGATAATCCAAGACGATGTGAAGTTAATTATAAAGCCAGAATTACTGTACGTTCTCTAAGATTATATATATATCACACCGGCCTGAAATACATGTTGTATCGTTAATTAATTACTGCTGGATAAACAATCAAGCCACCGGTTGTAAATGAATTTATGAGATAAAATGTAAAGTTAATGAGTCAATATATGAAATGATATTATAAGGCATATTAACTTAGTTGTGAAGTTACAATTAAAAGGAGGGTCAAGATTGTAACGAAATATTCACACTTGTAGCAAAAGTAGTTACAATATACATTCAATTGTTGTTATGGTTGTTGGTAAATTAAGGTTGAAAATTACATCAATTAAATGTTAATAATGTTTTTTACGAAGATTTGAATGAGGATGAATTCTGATGGCTTGTTACAAGAATCTTCATATATATGGTCTTAAAAGGTCATCACATAATTGATATTTTAAATTGAATCAAACTTTTACTCAACATGGTTTTCAATATTATTCAATGGAAAACTATATATATATATATATAACATCCTTATTGTACTTGGGAAAAAACATTCGTGGCTGTAATTCTACAAATTAATTAAGTTGGAGTTTAATAGCAGGTTTAAATTGAAAGATTTTGATGCATAAAAATATTTTTTTTATGTTAAAATTTCTTGTTCAAACTCTGGAATTTTCTTATTCCAACAAAAGTGCGTGTTAGATTTAATTACTTCATGAAACAATATTATTAGGCAGTCTTACCAGGTATATAAGGCTATTGAATAAAATTTTAAAATAAATGAATATAGTCCTATTCCTGAAGAACCAACACGATCAATGTATATAAAAGGTCAATTATTGGTTGTTTGATTTATATACCTTATAATTACATGATGTAACTTTGCATTTTATACTCAATATTTTAACCAGTAGTTTAGGCAATATATAAGCATATGCATACTCAACGTAGTTTGAATAAGTTTTTAAAAAAGGCAAATAAACATATGTGATATTTATATTGCAGGAGTTTTCAACTTTTAATGCAACTACCACTACTTCTCGTAAGTATATTTTTTTGAAAAATAAGTAATAAATGATGGACTGCACCTTACTATTGTTCATTTCGGTGAAAATGATGAAAAAACACTCTTAGTAATTATATGTGTATTTTTATTTAATTTTTTTAATTAAAACGTAAAATATATCGTATAATATTGAATATATTGTAACTCACTAAAATGATATCCTGCTGATTAAGAGATTTCTCATTAAATATATGGTCTTGGGTTCAAAATTTCACCAATATAGTAGAAATATCTTAAAGTAATAATTTTTTAAAAAATGTTGAAATGTATTATTTAATGTTGAAATATATTGTATAATGTGAATATATTTACAACAGTGAAATATTACAATTTATTACCAATCATTTATTTTCTATTTTTCTCACAAATAAAACTTTCTTAATATATCTGTAAGATTGTGATAATCGCGCCACTGCAATCATAGGCCTTAATAAGATAAATACCGCCGCCGTCAAAACTTGAGGTTTGGGTCTCGAAATGAATGTTTCAGGGAGTGGTTATAGATGTTAATTAAGGCATGGTTATAGGTGTTGAAATATGTGTGTGTATATATATTCATTCTAATATTAAACTTTAAGTCATCAAGTCTTTGCATTTCAGAGTAATCCTCTTCAAGCCATTATATTTGCTATTATTCATACAAATCAGATGTAAATTAAAATGGTTGATGTTTGATTATGTGCATGTTTTATACATACAAATTGATTGAGTGCATGTTATATTGAAAATATTTCAGACATGTCACAGTTTGGTCATGTTTATCATTCTTTAGCTTTTGAAAATTCGAATAGTTGATTCTTTAATTAAAAGTGTGGTTTCATTCTACTCATACATTTGCTGTTCAACCCATACATTTCAAATTAAACATATTTTACTTTGTACCATGTACTAAAATATTTAAGGTAATTAATAGTTTGTCGGTCTAACATTTTTTTCTTAATAAATGTTGCAACGTTGGTCTAGCATTTTTTCCCCAATAAATGTTTATTCATGTTAAATGAAAATATAATCAATGCACTTAATAAATCAACTTCAAATAATAAGAAAGCACACTTGTAAGTCGTCGATAGATCTAATGCTAAGTGGCATCGTTCCGTATTTCATTCGACGATTGGGAAGAGGAATCGTAGGTAAAATGTGTTTTTCTTTTCGTATTAAAATAAAAGGGCTAATTTGTGAATTAGAATCACATGTTTTTTGCATGGGTAACAATGGTAGGAGTTTTTTTTTTCATTTTCTCTCTCATTTTTCGGTCACTCATCTCCACCATCCACCATCCATCCAATGGTCACTCACAAAAATGACTTATGTGGGTAGCTATAGAGCCATTTTTCCCTTTATATATTTTTTGTATAAAAAAAAAAATATTGTTTAAGCTTCGAGCATATAGTTAATATTTTATTTTGACATTTATATATTTTTTATATCAAAAAGGAAATTAAAAAATTTAGGATCATAATATCTAGAAACTTCCCATATTCAATAATTAATGATTACAAACAAAAATTAGATTACAATTAATTATTACAAACCACATATTTACAAAAATTCATGCAAAATTTTGATAGCCAACAACGAAATTGTTTACAAGATTAATAGTAACAACTGTCATTTTTAATTTCCACTATCGCATGCAGCAAAAGTTCAAGACACTGCTCTTCATCCTGAAATTATATATAATCGAACGTAATTAATCTTGTGAGACTTCAACTTATAAGAAAGAACAACAAATTCTAATTAAAAATTAAGAAAAAAAAGTAACGTCAAATTTAAAACGTTTACCGCATGTTTAAGTAATATGTACCAAACTATTCTTAAATGAAAAATTAAATAAATAAGTTAGAAAGGATGAAACGGGGACGCTTGAGTCATGGAGCACACGAAGTCATCAACTTTTGATCCTTGCAATGACTTTGCAGAATAATGTGTAGACCCCAATCACCAAAATCCTCTTCCAATTTTCGCATGATGATCTGTAGATGAGAGAAAGTTCTTTTGCACCCAAACCGTAGTTGGGACTATTGCCGGAAAGGCAGATGGTGGGGGTGGATTAGGTATTGGGTTAGGGTTTTCACTCTACCGCCTGAATGATGTCGGAGGTGTCGGGGTCGCAGGGAGGAGAATGGATGGGTCGCTTCCGATTGGAGAAGCGGGCAATGGTGATGGTGGTGGGGGTGCTTGTGATGTTCGTCTTGGGGATTCAGATGATGTTGCCCAATCGAGTTGGCCGTGCGGCAAGAGACGGAGGAGGGGGAGTTGGGGTCGAAGAGGAGGCCGTGGGTGCCGGTTGGCTCAGGTTTCGAGCATGTTGGTGTCAAATATTTAAAGGCAAATTTAAACAATTTCTGTAAATGTTCCCAGCCTCATTGTATATATATATGTCAAAAAAAATTTACAATGGACGATATATTTGCAACGATCATTTAAAAAAAAGTACGACGAATAGTACGTATTTGCTTGCATACTCCTTGTTGAATGTCACAGATATAAGCAACTATTTGCTTGTTACTCTTAAGCGTTGCGGGCAAAAGAGCCAAATTAAACACTTGTTTTGATAGAGGTTCGTACACGATCCTAAATGGATTGCCTCTTTTTCCCGGTAATTCTATTCCACAAGCAATTACAGTAAAAACAAAATTATAAATCATCATTCATGATATATTTTCACCTCATTTGATTGTATTATTGATCGACATGCATAAACGGATAAGTAGTATCACGTCGGTCAATCACATGGTTAAATTGTGTTTACACAACGAATGATCATTTACAATTTTAATTATATTTTTATCCAACAATTTCAATTTAGTATAATCGTTCAATAACAGCTATGTGATCTAACGGTTATGAATTAAAATCTTAGGTTCAACGTTATATTTAGATAATGTATTTTTTAAAATTTAATTATTAAATACAAATTGAGCCAGCACACCTCTCTCTCTCTCTATGTATATATCCCAACACAAGATAATTAGCCAACAATTATTATGGTCTTAGTTGGTCCCCACCCAATTTAATTACGCCTAGTTAGTGACAGACTTGACCGAATTTAATCGAGACAGACAATTTAAATATACAATTCTAACCCATATATATACATAAATATATCTAATTATAGATTTTTCAAGGATTTTAAAATTGAAACGTTATAAATAATTTTCCTGTTGCAGGTAGCGGCCTTTTTCGCAGCAGGTATTTCTCCTCTGGGTTTCAGCCTAGTTCCTTTATGTTTTTGTAATTCTAATTTTTTGCATATTGTCCTAATCCGGTGAATAAGATTTCTCTCTTATTTCCTGGGTATTCTCTCTTATTTACGAGTAGTTGGTAGGCAGAAAACAAGAGAGAATGAAGGATCAAAAACACACTTGAGAGAATAAAGAGAGAGACAAAGGGGGGAAGAAAAAATACGCAATTATTTAATTTAATACAATTATTTCTAATTACAAATTAATTAAGAATGTCATATCACGATGCTATAGAAATCCAATTCATACAAAACACACTTATATATTTGACACGATGACAAATCCAAGCGACATGTCTATTTTGAAAGCTTTATTTGACACAATACCAAACATATATATATATATATGATGTAATTAATTAAAGAAGCTTCTTTACCACCACCAGTGTTATTATGATACTGCTAGTGGTGATAATGATGATGATAATTTGCACGCCTTAACGACCATAGGACTCTTAACTCGAACAAGCTGATCTGAGGAAATCCATTCCCAATAACCATTCAAATCAACACATGGCGGTTGTTGCATTGCGGTTCTATCGAGGCCGATGCTGATTGAGAATGCCAAATTTTCACCTACTGAATTGAAGCTAAGCGTCTCCGGTGTAATAGCCACAGAAATACCAGGTGGTGGGATGACGCTTAGCTTGTAATCTGACTTTGCCTCGCCGACGTTGGTCACCGTCCGCTTCACCTTGCGACTGAAGTTTTTGGAGGCATCCAATTGCACCACAAGGGATGGGTAGTTCAAGTCAGCACTCTCAAGCTTCTTTACACTTGAGCACTTGGTGGAGGTCTTGGTTATGACGAAAATATTTGCGTCTGTATATCCTAACCCACAGAGGTAGGCGATGTACTCATCCACTTGGGTGTCGTAGACGAGTCCAGGATTGTTTGCCTTGATGGGGTTGACCTGACCAGCACCCATCACGTAGTATTTCGCTGGGCTAAGGTTGTACAGGTCAAGGATTGCTTCACCTTTCAGGTTCTTTGTATCTGCGGTTGTGATGATGGCAGATTTGATCATTGCCGGTGACCAATGTGGGTGAGCACTCTTGAGTAGGGCGGCGATGCCACTGAGATGCGGGCAAGACATGGAGGTTCCGTGGATCACGTTGAACGGTGGTGTCACCTTGAATGGACCGACTGGTTTCGGCCATGCTGCTAGCACATTCATCCCAGGGCCCACGATGTCTGGCTTCACAATTCCAGATATCATATTGCTTGGCCCTCGGGAGGAGAAAGCGGCTACAGCTGGAGCAGCAGCTTTGGTCGACGACCCTCCAATCTTTGTTCCCATGAATGCTAGGGTTGTTGTTGGTTTGATAGAAGAGTTTATGTATTGTTGAATGAGTAGGCCGTCATAGTTGGTCACAGCTATGGCTCCAATTGAAGTCACTTCTGCATACCAGTCGAAACCACTAGATTGGTCGTTCATTACAATCATGGCCAATCCACCTGCTTCCTTGACAATCTCTCCTCTTTTTTCGTTATCTATGCTATAGTTTTCACACAACACTACCTTTCCTTCAACGCCAATACGCTTCAACGTGGTTGGATTTGAGCAAGAGGATGCAGAGGCATCCTCATCGGAGTGTGGGTACACCAATGGTAGAGATGTGGAGGTCAAATTTGAAGGAAGATACAAAGACTCACCTTCCACCTCTTTTCCATTCCCAAGCTTCAAGGTCGCACGTATTCTTCTGTTTGTGCTACTGGCCCCAACCGTGAGGATCCATGGAGAAGTATTTTGTAAGGTATGTGAAGATGGACCTTCATTCCCAGCAGAACAACTAACAAATACACCCTTCTTCATGGCTCCAAATGCAGCAATAGCTATTGAATCATTATAGAGTGGTACCTCAGGCC
>JAMKPZ010015632.1:0-69070 GCA_024699675.1 Amphibolis antarctica | reverse complement strand
CTCGAAAATCGATGCATGGAACTCGTCAAGGATGGCGAAGAAAGGGATGAGGAAGTAGAATCAACAGCTGGGGTTGTGGAAGAAGGATCAGCATTACTAGAAGATTCTTGAATGCTTTCTAAAACATCTCTATCTATATCACTTGCAGCAACAAGTGCAGGGATAAAAAATTTAGCACCAACCATTGGCTTCATGGCTTGGGATGTAGAGGGTTGGAATGAACTTTCTACCTTCCCACCACCCTTGTTAAAAGTATCAACATACCTATAAAGGACATGAAAATTGGATTAGAAATCTAACAACAGGGTATATCATTCAGAAATTACAGCATATAACATACAATAAAAAAAAACCTCCACAAAAGAAGCTGTAAATCTACCTAGAATGAAGACCCGTTCGACCGCGTGAGAACTGATTTTGACTGGGTGGCATTAGTGGAATCCCAGAACCATGCTGCATTTCTACAGGAGGTACTGCATCAGTCCCCCCCTTAGGTAAAGGATTTTGGCCTTTTAATGCAGTATTTATGTTGTAATCTGACACCCTATTTTGAAAAGATGTCACTGTTGGAGGAGGCGGTGGCGTAGCTTCTTGAGGAGGTGGCTCTAAACCCTCCTCAACCCACCTTTTCAGCTTTTCATCATAATAAAACTTGTTTTCCTCACCCAATTTTGCCTTCAAGCATGAGAAAGATAAGCATAATGTCGACAATTGTGTAGACACCGAAAGAAAAGGGACAACATTTCATACCTGATGATCAGAACGTGTCCTCGATACCCATCCCATAGTCTTTTGAAAGAAACCTGTACCAAAAAAACTAAGCCGAGATGATCCACTAGAGTTTGATGTTTTTCTGTTCATATCAGAAGATGGCACATTACTTAAACCATTTGTCTGTTCTAGCATGTGGCATCCAAATATATTCAAGGTTTCTACATGGTATAAAAATGTCTTAATCTAACTTATTGTTGTCTTGCTCCTATCGTTAAGTTGCTCGAGCTAAACTACCTAAATTAAAAGAAACAGTTAAAAAATAAACAGCCAACTTTCACTTAGGCAATAATCTTCACACATGACCAGAAATTTACCTATTTTGGGCGTCTGCCAAAATCTGGCTCGGAAACACTTCTGTTATGCATGTTCTGTTGGTTGTCACTGGTCCACTCACTAATTGCCTCCACCGAGGTATTATCATGGAGTGTTCTTGTACAATTTTAAGATATTGTAAGAGTGAATTAATACATTTCAAACATGGACAATTGATGAATCTATCATGAGATCCATGAATTTAAGCAAATTTAATAAACTGTATCACTCCTCTCATGTACTGTATAGTATCCGTTCAAATACTAGTCAAATGGTTTAGATTGCCGGCTATGTGCATACCCTCAATGGAGTAAGTTCGTTGAGGCAACCTCATCTTCAACGAACCTTCATTGCCTTATCAATTTACAAAACGGCATACGTTTATCGTATAAATTGATCTTTAACAAACCTATATTGCCTTATAAGTTTACACAACGGATCTTTGTTGTCATCTTCAACGAACGTATAAAAATGGATTATGTAAGCAACTACATAACCCATGGAATCACATATATATATATATATATATATACATACATACACACACACAAAGAGAAAGGAGTATGTAGGCAGACTTCTATGAGTGTTGCATTTGGATCAAACGATGCGAGCAAGGGCGAGCAAGCGGGTGAGGGTGAGGGCAACGCAACGGCAGAGGTTGAGTGAGGGCAAGGGCGACATAGCAGCAGAGGGTGAGCGCGAGGGCGATGAAGCAACTGTGCGCAAGCACGAGAGATAGGGCAAAGGTGACAAAGTGGCAAAGGGTGAGCACGAGGGTGATGGAGCAATCGTGCACAAGCGTGAGGGCGGGGGTGATGGCAATGGCGCTCCCCCCCCCCCTAGCAGTGAATCGACGTTACTCACCTGGCTTGCATTGTCGCCCGCGTTCGCTCACCTGCTTGCATCTTCGCTCACCCTACTCATGCCATTCGCTCGCTCACCCACTTGCCCCACCGCCCATCGTTCGATCTTGATTGGACAACCCAAATGCAATACCTACAAAATTGACTTTTGTAGATACCTACAAAATCAGTGAACTTATATATATATATGCTTTCAAAGTTATTGTAATTTGGGATTGTGATTATGGTAGCATTACATGGATACCACTTGTTTTTTACAGGTGCTACTAATTTTTAATCTTTACCATTTGTCTAAACACACATGATTATATTTACAACAAATGTAAAAGAGCAATTGCAAAGTAGTTGATGGTAATTACAATCTTCCAAAAGCACAACAAACCATAGTTTTTTTTTTAATAATGGGAAAAAAATTGTGGACAAAAACAATAAAAATGGGTATCTAAGAATATTATAAATATCATTTTACCATTGAGAAAATACTTCATCATTAATAGATTTTCATTTATATATATATATATAAAGAGTTCCAATCTTCTAGTAGCACTTATAGAAAATTGATTCAATAATTGTTTAAATTTAAGTTATTCTATTTTTTCTATTAAAATGAGATAATTTAGTAATTTTGGTATTCTAATTTAGAATAGAGAAGGGAAGTGAAAAAGTTGGGGAAGAAATTACTGAAAATGATAAAAATCAATCTTAATACATTTTTAACCGTTAAATTGAGTATCTACTTTGATTAATTTTCTATACATACTATTAAAAGATATTATCATATATATTATATATATGCACACACACGGTTAAGGTACTACTCACAAAAAAAATTTAAAAAAAGATGATCGAGTTTCACTGTACAATAAGGTTCATTATCCATGAATATAAAAATAAATTATGTTTATAAATATTTGATTTTTTCTGTAAGTACATATAAAAATACCTGATCTCTATCTCTACATCCAAAGAGTCAAACAAAATAAAATAAAGAAAATTAAGCCAAAATCTGACAAGAAGGTGAGAGGAAAAAAACCTAATAAAGGAGTGTTTGTACACAGTGAATTAAATTGATGAAAATTTATTTTTTGATTGAAATTAAATTAATAAAAAATAAATTTATTACTAAGATATTTGTATATTTAAGAGAATTGACGAGAATTGAATTATAGGTATTTGTGCATGATAAGAATTGAATTTAAAAAATGTGAAATATTTTTTATTTTTTAAAATTTAACTTCTTTTTTATCATTATACACTTCCCATGAAAGATAAAAGGAAAATGACACTCTAGTAGTGTCAAGTGTCATTCTTAGTAGTGAGTATTGGATTAGAATTTCCTTTAAGCATTACTAGAATTTTCTCTCCGAACCATCAAAATTTTCTCCAAGCATCACTAGAACTTCCTCTGCATCATCGAAATTTCCTTTGCGCATCGACTAAACTTCTTCTACACTATCGGAATTTCCTCTAAATACCACTAGAACTTCCTCTATATCACTGGAATTTCCTCTCTAAACTACCAAAACTTCCTCAAAGAACCACCAAAATTTTCTCAACACACTGCCTAAACTTTCTCTACACCATTGGAATTTCCTTCAAACACTACCAAAACTTCTTCTGCACCATCGAAATTTTCTTCAAACACCACCCGAATTGAGGAATGACAATGACAACCGTGAGCGAGGAACAGAGGAAGGATAGCGAATGACGAGCTTGACGAGTAAGGAATGGAGTGTGGCTGTGTCAAAGCAACTGCGAAACGATGAGGGGAGTGCAGCTGCGATCTAAGAAGCTACGGTTATGTCAAAATGGGGAGTGCGTAAAACGAGAGGAGTAGCGACTGCTTCAAGAGGAGAGGAGAGTGTGGTTGTGAGGGGAGCGTCGGCTACGAGGGGAGTGTAATTGCACATGCCTGCGTCGATTTGGGGCAGAAGCGGGATTCAGTCGAATTCAGGGAGAAGGGGTTGAGAATTAATTTCTCAACCTCCTATTTATATGATTCATCCTCGAGAATTTAATTTTATATTATTAAAATTGCAAAACATTAAAATTGAGCTGAATTGAATTCCACCCAATGCATAAACACCCCCAAGATGTTCAATAAGTCAACCATGTAACTCTCAAAGTTGATTAGAGTTAAAATTAGAGTTAATTTTGTAAATGAGGTTAAATCTATATAATAATTAAAATGATTAAAATTTATATATTAAAATTTGTATAATGATAACGACATTAGAAATGATTTTGAGACAAACAAGGCCTAAAATGGTGTCATAGTGGTTAAAAGAGACCTTTCATAAAATTCAAAAGTTTCTGGTTTAAATCTTCACTTGAGCAGTTAAATAATATATTTAAATCACAAAGTATTTTTTTATTAGTGATTTTAAATTAAATTAATAAAACTGAATCTACTTAAGGTCACCAAAAAGAAACAAAGAGTTGATTAAACATAAAATCTTCGTAGTAGAACTATCATCGGAGATGAGAAATTCTAATAAATAATAATTATGATAAAAAAATTAAATCTTTTAAACTTAGGAGGGTTCGTGTAATTTAGAAATCTTAGAAAAAGAATATTTTAAAAAATATAGATTTTCAAGTATTTTTATCTCACAAAATACAGAAAAATTCTAAATTTTTTCATCATTACAAGTATAATGGCTCATTTGTTGACATTGAAAATATAAAAACATAAATTTAAAAAAATAAATAGAAAAATTAGGAAATAGTAATTTTAAAAAGATTGTTTGTACATAATGAAAATTTTGAAAAATTAATTTAAAAAATTTATAAATATTTTATATTTTGATATTTTAAATATAATTTCACATTTTCTTTATATACACGAGTTTAACAATGGTTGGAGGAGGTTTTGTACAATATACGATGTCAAGAAATTACGTGATAAAATTTTCATCCACTATACAAATTTTTTCCATCATTTTCTATATAAAAAAATTCTTACAATTAACAGAAATTTCATTACAACACTCTCCTTAGACATTATGTGTTTTGCCCAACCTCCTCCATCATTGCTAAACTTATGCCACAAAAAAAAATTAGAATTACCATTGAAATGCTAAAATTTAAAACATTCCTAAGTTTTTTAAAATTTTTAACAATATACACAAACATTGTTAAAAAAATTCTCATTTTTTAATTTTATTTTTAAAAAACTTTCATTTTTCAAATTTTACAACGCCTACAAATTAATCAAGAGTTCATGCTCCTTAGAGATCAATGAAAAAACAATCTGAAAATTTTTTTATTGTTAAAATATTAAAAATTTAAAATAATTTAAATTTTTTAAAATTTAAATAAAATTTTCTTAAATTTTCATAATCTACTCAAATGGTCACATAAAATTTATCGTTATCAGATTTTTTTTTAAAAAATATTTTAATAATAATAAAAAATTAAAATTTTTCTTTTCATTAATTTTCAAATAATACAAACGTCTCGTAATTAAAAAATAAAGCAAGAGAATTTTCCGATTCCGTCCCCTCTGCCGAGCCGTCGCCGACACGCCAGTGGTTCTCCACGGCTGTCGGCAGCAAGAGCCGCCGATCCGACGCCGGTGTGGCGGAACCCTGTTCCCCGCCCCACCGCCAGCGGTGCCTTTCTTCTCCCTTTTCCCGATCTGGCCCCAGCACAAAAATACAAATGTTGATCACAAAGTTTTAGTGCAATTGTTGATATTTCAAAAATTTCTTACTATCCTGTATATAAAGATATCAATATATATCATCTTGTATTTAAGGTTTAACACATTCTATATATAAACTTTAAATCCTATATCTTATTTCTTATGCTATTTCTTTTCATTTTTCTTGACTTATCTAAGTTTACCGAGGAATTTGTATTTTTGAAAATCAATGAATAGAAAAATTTGAAAAAAAATTATTGTTAAAATATTAAAAATTTAAAATATTGTAATTTTTCTAACTTTTCATTTTCGTAACGTGTACAAATAGTTCCATAAAATTTTCTACTTTTAGATTTTTAATATTTTAACAATGAAATTTTTTTAAAATTTTTATTATTATTGATTTTCAATAAACACAAATACCCCATAAGATTCCTTCTACAGGAATTTCAACACATTCTACACTATCAAACTCAAGTAATTCATTATTTAGATAATTAAGTAGATATTCAAGTAAAGTTGTGATATTTGTCATGCAAACAAAATTGTGTAATTAAAAATATGCAATTTTAGTCTTTACTTGTTATCAAAAGAAAATAAAGACATGTAACTTCGTAAAATTATATTAATTGAGAAATAATGTTTTAATTACTACTTCGAATATATTGTTAATCATCTTTCTTAATTGTAAATATTCGTAATTAAATTTTTTTATTACATTAGCTGGAAGACAGTCTTGATAATAAGTGATATCTAATTTCTCGAGATAAAAAAATAAATTTTAGTTGATTTGAATAACCAGTATCATCAAATAAAATTTACCTACATAGAGTATTATATTAGTTCAATAAAAGATCTATATAAAATTTACATAAAATTAAAACTAAGGGAGATGTTTGTACCTTTCGAAAATCAATTTAAAAGGGAATTTAGAAATTTATTCATAGTTGAAATATTAAAAAATTTAAAATTAAATATAACTTTTCTTAAATTTTCATAACATGTACAAATACTCTCATAAAATTTTTCATTTTCAGATTTTTAACATTTTAACAATAAACAAATTTTCAAATTTTATTTTTCATTGATTTTCAGAAATCAAAAATACTCTATAAGGCTCAATTTATTTATGCATTTGCTATTATGTACCTTTTATTTTTACTATACATTCCGTAACATTTATTAAATAACTTTAATATTTTATATTAAAAAATTATAACAAAACAATTACATTTTAAAAACATAAACCACATCTCGTTTAATTCTACTTCTTAAGGTATGTTTGTTTAAGAAGTAGAATTATATGACGTGAGATTTACATTTTTCGTGAAATTATACGATTTACGATGTGTTTTGATATGATTTTTTAAGTATAAAATGTTAAAATTATTTGATAAATATTACAATAAATCACTCTAATACATGATAAAAAATAAAAATACATAATAAAAAACTTGCAAACAAGCAATACATTAAACAAATACATACTAAACTCTTCACCAAATGTACCTGACAGTAAAAGCTTCATTTGGTTATAATTTTTGTTGTAACCAAAAATCACTCTCGTAGTTATAATGACATGAGACTAAAAATTACTTTTATAGTTATAATGACACGAGAGTTTTTAAATATAATTTTTTTTATATTTTTCATTGTAATTTCTAATTATATTAATATTAAATTTATTTATTTATACTATTTTACGTACTTTATTTAAATATTAAAATAAATATAACTAAATATAAATCTTTACTATTTTATTAAAATAATTCAAAAATCAATAATTTTTTTCTTATTCGATGAATACAACACTCGCATGATTGGCATCAAATGCAGTCAAAATCCGCCGGAAGATGGTCAAACATTTCTATAAAAAATTCAAGGAAAGCGTTGTGTAATGTTCATGGAAACCGAAATTTCTGGAGTCGACTTCAAAAAAATCATGAGTCGACATGTAACTTTTCCGGTAAGTTGTTTTCGAAAATGACGAAAAATCACGTGAGATGAACAGAAATGATGATTTAAAAGTTTTATTATTTTTAAAAATACGAATCTTCTTTAAAAATTTCGTTTCTTATTGATTAATTTTTAAATAAAATATTTTACATCGTATCACGTGCACTACTTTTAAGATTCTTGCTGGCTTGTCGGATAATTTTCACCGTATATAAATTTTTATCAAATGATTTATTATATAAATTTAATATTATTTATAAAATTACTTTTAACTTTTAAGTTGACATTCACGTTACTAAAAGTCACTCTTAAAGTGACGTAGAGTAATTTCAAACGAGATGAGGGGACGGAAATAGTACGTAAAATATTTCACGAAAAATGGTTGTGAGATTTACATTTTAACTTCTGACTTAAGTGTAAAATATTTTTTAAGTAAATATTGATTTGTACACCATCTAAAACTTTATTTATGAAAATTTTAGTTATTAAATTTTTTTTATGATTAAATTAAGAGTATCAGTTCAAAGAGTAATATAATTTGATTCAATATATTATAATTTTTGAAATTAAAATATTTCATTATAATAGTTGAAAATCCTTATAAGATTGATCTATATTTGTTGACATAATTTATTTACATTTAAATATTTTTAATATTATAAAATTAAAATTTTACAAATAATTTTATTTATTTTTAAAAATATTTAAATAAAATAGAGTCTTAAAGTATTGTTAGTAAAATTGAAACTTTGAAAAAAAAATTGAAAAATACTATTCTAACAAATAACTCGTATGAATGACTACTTATTCTTTCAAGTGTTATTTTTTCAAGACGTTACTATAATATCACTTTAAGAGCTAAGAGCTTTGTTTTAGAATTGAAACAAATGCACCTTTATTATAAAATGTTAAAATTATTTAGTAAATAATATTATAGATTATTGTAATGTACAGTGAAAAATTACTTTATTCTTTTTTTCACTTTAAACTTCTAGAGTACTTTTAGGAGTAGAAAAAATGATTTTACAATTTTAAGATTAAAAAAGAGAGAAGAGATAAAAAAAGTAAATCAAAGAATATATTTTTAAAAAAAATTAAAAAATAAAATAAAATACATCAAATACACTTTAACTTCAACTCTGACTATTACAAAGATTTTGTAAGATAAGAATTTATATTTAAGAGTTTGTTGGAATAAATGAAGCGCGAGATGTGCTTGGAACTTGTGAAAATCGTTTTTGCCGATTCTCGTGCCTTCGAGATCACTTGGTGGTCGCTGGGGTAAGCACGAGGGCCCGCCGCCCTGCGCGCTCGCCGCCGTTGTCGCCTACCATCCTCCCCCTCTCTCTCTCTATCTCCTCCTTTTTGGTATATATGGAAAGACCGCGGCCGCTCCGGGGGTGTGGTCGGCTGCGATGGGGCCAGTTCATCACCTGTGGAAAGCTACCTCCCAGAAGAGGTCAGTGCAGAGGTTGGAGGGTGGCGTCGTGATGGACCACTGTCGATGGCCGGCGCCTGTGTCGGCGCCGTGCGCTATACCCCCACCTCAGACACCACACGAGCCGATGGAGTTCTTGGCGCGGTCGTGGAGCCTGTCGACGTCGGAGATATCCAAGGCGATACTTACCAGACGTGGTAAGAATAGGAGGACGGACTCCGCCGACGACGGCGGCGCGAACGCCCTTGCCACGCCCGCCGAGACTCTGGCGCTGGCGACGGTGGCTCGATGCCAACATAACGTGAGCAATGGTGGGTAGTGTTTGGGTTTCAATTCATCCACACAGCTCCGCCTGCAGGTGTTCGATCTTCTCCGATTTGTTAATCGAACGCCGGCTGGCCGGCTGGCTGTTGTGTTCTGTGGCTTGTGTCTGTCTGTGTTCAGGAAGCACCGCCGCCGCCGTCGGTCGACCGTCGACGAACATCATGAAGTTGTTCCGCACGGGGAAGAGCAGTCGGAAGGCCGTGGAGAAGAAAGAAAAGGCTCGTTCTGATAAAGCCCAAGTCCACGCTGCAATCTCAGTTGCTAGCGTTGCGGCAGCTGTGGCGGCGGTGGCCGCCGGGTGGTCGACCTGCCTTGAGAATCCCAATTCGTTGATGACCACTGCCATGGCTTCGGCCACGGAATTACTAGCCTCGCACTTCATAGAGGTTGCGGAACATACCGGCGCCGACCACAATCGGGTCGTCTCGGTGGTACGGTCGGCCGTCGATATCAAGACCGCCGGAGACCTCATGACACTCACCGCCGCCGCCGCAACTTGTAAGAACTCCCAAGAACCGATCTCGGGACGAGTAGTGTTCGACCAATGTCCTCGATGAACACCAATTTAACTCGATTGGGCTCCTGATTCGATCAGCTCTGAGGGCAGTGGCGGCGCTGAAGCATAGGACGATGCACAGAGGAGGAGGAGGAGGAGGAGGAGGAGGAGGAGGTGGTGGAGGAGGACCGAGCTATGCCTCTGTTGTTCCATGCGGCACCAACCCAGATTTCTTCTGCAAGGAAGGAACACTTCTGAAAAGAACAAGGAGAGGTAAGCATTCATGACCCTGATCATACCACTTGTTTCTTCCCTGCAACTCTTCATGTTGCTTTTCATCTCTCATTGAATCGAGAAGGCGCACTCCATTGGAAGCAAGTCACCATCTACATCAACAAGAACTCACAGGTAAAAAGAACAAAAAAAAAGCCCAATTCATGGAACTCTCTGCTACGAATTGCTTCCTTACCATGCTTAAAATTTTCGATTTGGGGCAAATCTCAGGTGATTGTGAAGCTCAAAAGCAAGCATGTGGGTGGGGCATTCTCAAAGACAACGTCAAGTAAGCCGGGAACCACATTTCTACCGAGATTTCACAATGAATCGATTCTTTCTAGAGATCTAATCCCAAGGAACCATCTTGTGGCCTGCAGGTGTTGTGTATGGAGTGTACGAGCACATCCCAGCATGGCCAGGCAGGGGAAGGCGTGGAGAGGTGGGAGAAGCACACTTTGGTCTCAGCACCGCCCGTGGTATCATAGAGTTCGAGTGTGAGAATGAGACCCAGAAGCGTAGATGGGTTGCTGGGGTGACAAATCTGCTCCATCAAGTTGAGGGTGGTGGGAAGGTGCTTGCAGAAGGAGATTGCTAGATGAGCTTCGTACTCCCCTGCTGCATCCGGCGGCGGCTTCAAGCCATAGACCCATCTGCAATTGCTCGCCTGATGTTACTGTCTTTTGTGGTGTTCGTGAACTGAGCTATGGTTAATAAAATAAACGAGACCTAAGCTATATGTAAGATTCGATCGGCTACCAGAAAGGCTAACCTGATATTGCCCAAATCGAACCTTCGTGTTCTTCGCCTGATGAGATGAGCTGGGACCGCCGCCACCGAAGCGCAGCGTTGGAGGACCGCCATGGCTTGTGTTCATCCTAGTAACTCAAGGTCCCCGGAACTCACGTCGGCGTTGACGGCCGCCGTTGGTCGGTCGTTCGCAGGTCAGGCCTGTACGGCTGTACCGGGGGTGACGCAGAGAGAATGCTACTTTCTGTACTGTTTTTTTTCTTTTTTTTCTTTTTTCGAATTATTTTGACTTTATTAATAAATTGATATATAGATTTTATATGTTAAAATTATATAATAATTTAAATAATAAAAATTTATGTAATAATAATGATATCGTGAGTGATTTTAAAAGTAAGAAAAAATTAAAATCAAACGAAAGATTGTATTTGATCTAGATTTGAAATTTAAGGTTTAATATTTAAAGTTTAAGGTTTATAAATATTTATACATATCAAAAAGTTTGAAAAAAAGATTTAAAAATAAAAGTGAGATTTATGTATATTTTTGTGGAATATTTTTGACATATAAATAAAAACATTTCACTCAATTCTAACCTCCCTCCTCCGTCATTATGATTTTTTTTTAAGGGTGTACAATTTTTTTTTTAGGTTAATATGATGATCGCAACAAAATTTTTCTTATCTTTCCTTCAAATTTTTAGGTATTTATGTATCTCAAAAAATTTGAACTTTTTTTTTTTTTTTCCTTCATTACAAGTATACATTTTTTCAGTCATTCTTCACTCCAAAAAATACTTGCAATCGATGAAAATCTTATTACAACATACTTTTCTATCTTCGTGCATCTTACTCAACCTCTCGTAACCATCGTAAAACTCGTGATTACAAGGAAAATATGAAATTATATTTGAAATATTAAAATATAAAAAATTTATACTCTCTTAAAAGTAAGTTTTACACAACATACACAAACAGTCTTAATTTTTTATTTTTTTAAAACAAAATTTTCATTTTTCAGATTTCCGACAAACTAACTCTATCATGTAAACATTTTTACAAATTTTATTTACAGATGAAATCTCGGCTCATTATCTCGTACCGTTGATGCTTGTATCACCTAATTTGAAGGCTACATGCCTACATTTGTCTGAGCTTCATGAAATGTTCTTTGATGTCCCCTAACACTTAATAATGTTCACATGATTCTTGTCCGTTCTCTTGCCACTAGGCTTATCATTTTGTGACCTTCCATCAACCCCACATTTCTTTTCGACATCATTTTTCTCATAGCCTGTTGATTCCTTGAGAGTGCTTTTGTTTGCCTTTGTTTTGAATGTACCTTTTTTTTCCCAACAAAATAAGTAAATTTTTATACTTTTCCTTAACCGATCTCAAAATTTATAACCATTTGCACTAAGCCCTTGTTTGTGCCATTGGCATTCCTTAAAAAGAAATTCAGATGAAATGACTTTTTCTTTATCCAATTGCATGTTTTTATTTATGCATCAAAGAAATTCCCAACCTTATCTAATCTCTCCCATTTCTTAACCCTCTTTTTTTCACCCCTTTTTGTGAATCACTGCGAAATCTCTCAACTCGATGCACGTGAGTGATGTCGGTGAAGATTCTTGAACACATTACCACTAGCGACTACAATTGATTGTTAAACAATCACCTCGTTTGTCCTTCCCTACCCACACGTGACCCACTCCTATGATCGCCGGTTTCTTCTTTTCCACACGTGCAAGCCCTATCTTACTACTCGCACCATTGCAAGTCCACTCCATTCTCGCATGCGTACACTCCTTGCAAGAGTCTTGCCACTCTTCCCTCAACCTTGCCTCCCCATGCAATCACCCACATTGAATGTGTGATTGCCGTCAAATCCTTCCCTTCATCGATCGGACTTGCTTGTGCTGTTGACACGTAAAACCCTGCTTGCAATTGCTCCACAACCTATCACCATTATTGTCGTCGTTGTCGCCACTCAATCGTTGATGGTGAGGTTAGGGTTTTCAATTTTTATTTTTGGGAAGAAGACAATGGGAAAAAGAAAAAAAGGAAAATATAAATAAAAAGGAAATAATAATAATAATAATGACATTTTTATTATTGTTATTACATTAAATCTTGTTTAGTTAACTGCATGTCTTATTTGGTTGATTTGATTATTGCATTAATTGAAATATATTTGGTGTATTGCTATTATTAGGAATTAATTTGTTGATAGAATGCGTGAGGAAATTATGTTGTTTGTGTGGAATGATAGAAATATGTGATGTTACATTTTGTGATAATGTATTTTTTATAATATGTGAACAACATTACAATGTATTATTTTTTCACGTTGATAGAACTAATGAACATCATTTTTACAGGTTTTTATAAAAATTAAATTTTTAATAACTTCTATTATTTTAATATTTAAAAAATTTTAATATTAAAATTTTCTATTAATTCTCATAGCATAAAAATACCTAAAATTTGTGATTTCTCTCCTTTCCCATACACGTACAAATGACTCTTATTTTTGCAATTTCTAGTCAAATTTCGTTATTTTCATTTTTCATTTATTCTAAAATTCTTATCATTTTATTTTTCGTCGTTTCCAAATATACAAACAGACTTTAAGGTGTTGGAAGATAGAAATAAAAGTTCAAGACTACTAGCAATAATACTCTCATATTTGTTTCCCATAACATTGAGTAAAGCAAAAACTTTGCTTTGTTCATTTAATGACTTATTTATGATAAGTTCATCATATATGCCATTGTAATGCTTGAGAAAGTCATTTAGGTGAAGTTTGTGTCAACGGAATTGAGAGAAATTGAATTAGAGGGAATTTAATTTCGTCTAATTTAGATGTTTGTGCAGATTTTACTTGAAGGAATTAAATTCCTTTGTGAAATTCATCTAAAATGAGGGTTTAGAATTTAATTTCGACCTTCTTCTTTGTGAATTGAGTAAAATTTCTCAGTCTACCCCCTTCTATGGGAAATCTTACGGTTTTTGCATTTCTCACAAAGTCAATAGTTAAATTTTAAAATATATTAACTTTTTACTATTTTTAAAATAAAAAATAAATTCAATTCTGTCTAATTCTGTTACATGTACAAACATTAAAAACATCTATTCTCTCTAAATGTAATATAATAGGGCTAAAGGTCTATTTATACATGTAGAATTAGATGAAAATGAATTGTTAATAATTCATTTTTTAGTTAGAATTTGGTAGAATTAAATTCAGTACAGAGGTGTTTATGCATCTCACAGAATTAAACAAAATTTGAAATTTCAATATATGCGTACATACTGAAATTAGACAAAATTGAACATTTTTATTTAAAAAGTTAAATGTATTTTAAAATTTAATTATTCATAAAATAGACTTTTTAAAAGACATGAGGACACAAGATGTTCCGTAGGAGGTAAAAGAATTCTGCTCAATTCACAAAGAGAAATATCGAAATTGAATTCCATACCTTTCTTTTATATGAATTTTGTCTAATTATATAATTAAATTAAATTTTATTAAAAAAAATTCGTATAAACATTTAAATTAAATAAAATTAAATTCTCGGTAATTCCATCGACACAAAGCCACCTTAAGAATCACCTTCGGTAACATAACCTACTAACAAACATTGAAGGTCAACATTTTTGACGTTAGTTTCACATCAGTTATGGATGTGGAACTCTTGGGTTTTATAACGTGGTTCCACAAATCAATTTCGTCTGGGTTTAGATGCAAAACAAATATTCTCTGGGTATAATTTCATAATTCTCCCTTCGCGGTCTAGTTTTTTTTTGGCCCCCTTTTCTTGCCGATCCAGAAGCGAATCGTCCACGGCGAGGGCGGGAGCAGAGCCGGCCGGAGCGAATGGAGGTGGAGCCGCCGGGCCTGTTGCGATACCTCGCCGGAGCGGCAGTCATGCTGCTGGGAGTCGTGCTTCCCCTCGGCTACATGATGTTCCGCAACAATCGCGTCGCCCCATCCTCCGCCTCCTCCTCCTCCGCCTCCCTATCCAAGCATACGTAGGTATCCCATCCCGCAACCCTCCACGTTATTTTCGGTAGAAAAAAGAAAAATTAATGGTTATTCTGCTTTATTTTCTAGTGATCTGTGCCTTTGTTCTGGGATTAAGGTGGATCTGAAATTTACCGTGCTTTGGTGGTTTTTTTACCAGGAGTAAGGGAGTGATTTAAGAAGTTGTATGGATTGGATGTTTGATCGTAGTAGCGGATGATTTTGTTCGCTGGGGTTGAAGGACGTGACGATGAGCTGGTACACTACTGACTGATTAAATTTCGAAGTATTTCAAACTGAATTCTCGATAATTTTGAAAAATGGGATCTATTAGGGTTGATTTCTTGTGATGTTGGCATGGTTATTGACATTGCTGGGCTAGTTCATAGATTGTAGTTGCTGTTGGTGAGCCTTGTAACATTTTTTCTTGCTTTTAAGTTTTTCTTAATAATAAAAATACGTCAAGTTTCTTATATATTGAGATCATGTGTGGGCTTTTTCTCTAGAAAATACGGGTTATATATATTAGAGTGTACCTTATGTATTGAGTAAATCTGAAGATTTTTTGCTTGTTTGTCCTCAAAAAAAACAGATTAGTTACAGTGTAACAGCATATATGCTATTAGAACTTGATTTTTGAGTGACTTATAAATAGTAAAAATGGCATACGAGTGATTTAATATTTTTTCCATGACATGCAAACAAATACTTCTAAATCTTACTTTTGTAAAGAAATGAGCATTGATTAATCCATCGAGGTCTACAGATGGTAGTTTATAATATGAAGCTGCATGTTTAATAATGATTCTGTCATGGTTGTATGGTTCATTAACATTGTTAAAAATTATAAACCAGAAACTCGTACTATTTACAAGTATATTACATTAAAAAACATTGTACTCTCAAACAAGTGAAAATTGTATTGGATGAGGCTGTACCCTTAGAGTCAGGACTCATCCATGCTATATTATAATGAAAATAGTTCTTCCACCGGTCAGCTTTCTTCTTACGTCAGTCTCCAGCTTCCTTATATGTTTCCTTTTCCAATAACTATGAATTCCGCCATATTTTCAGCTGATGGAATCTAGTCCTGCGAAGTTACAAGATTGCAAACAAAACACATTTATCTAGGATTCGTTTGGTTGAAAACACGTGGAATTGAGTTATTGGCTTGTTGCAAGCAAACATCTCATTGTCTGAAACAATATGGTATAAGTAAACACAGAAAACAGTGATCTAAAATACTGTTCCTAAAATGCATTTCTATGATGGTATTCACAACAGGTTGATAAGCAAAGGTATTACGACCATGGTATATGAGGTTTCATACATGTTTTATTTTATTCTATCATACACTTTGGTTACCAAACGAAAAATAATTGTTGCATCAAAGATGCCTGATACCATGAAAATTTCAAATTGATGACAGGATGGCATTGTTTGTTGATGCAAATGATTTCATTGATGGAAGATCGTTTGCATTAAATATAAATTTCATGTTGAAGTTTTGTCATGCACATAACATGATAGCTTTCTGGATTGTGTACTATAATTTATTCAACATGGACACAAGTCACACATCTTTGCAATGTTTTAAAGTTATGCTTATTATTTATTAGGAATTTTTTCTAGTTGCTTGTGTCATTCTAGAATTCGGAGGCATTATGGCTCTTCCAAACTTCCTTACTGTTCTTACAAGTTAAATCTTTCTGTTCATTGCTGGACAGAATATAAACACTGAACCAAATAGAATAAACAAGCCTAGTAAACCACATTCCTGTTTCTCAGGTCTGTTTAGTCATCTCCTCTTTGGATTGCTAAGTTAGAGAACCTAATGGCTCGGTCGTGTACATGGAAATGATGAGAAAAGAAATGATGAGAATTCAGAAAGTTTGTTGACTTTTTAAATATTAAAATAATAAAAGTTAATATAAATACCCATAAAAAAATTTTGTAATAGGAAAATCAACATTAAAAAATACATTACACAATTTGTTCACACATTATAAAAAATACATACCACAAACATTCACACATTTCATGTTTTAGGTGATTTTTCGTCGCTACAATAACAAATTTATTGTAGCAATATTTTTCATTCATAATGTTTTTGATTGAGGGGGAAACTATTATCAAAATCCCTTATTTCATCCAACTGACGAGTTGCCATAGGAAGGGAGCTTAAGGCCTGGAAAAGCTTCTTGAGCCTTCCCTTATCGATTCCAAGTGTTGGTGGTGATCAATCTCACAGGACAATCATTGGAAAAAGTCATTGCCACTGTTCACCCGCCCCTGTTCTTTAGTGTTCTTGTGTTTTGGGCAACGCATAATAGGAAAATCATACCAGATGATTGAAAGGGGCATGTGCGATTGGGAGGCAAAAGGGTAGGGAGGAATGACATATGTGGATTGTCTCGACTGGTGTGAGAGAGAGGGATAACAGTTGAGAGGAGTGGGAGATGGGGACAACAGTTGTGTCAAAGTGGGAGATGGGGATAGAGGGGGAGGTTGAAGTAAGAGATCGAAACTGTTGGTGGAGCTTGAGCTCGAATGAAGAAGGGTGGGATTGTGTGGAAAGGGGCAAGGCTCAGGACTCAGGAGATCGACATCACGTTTGTTGAAGGGTTTTGCAGGAGATTTTCGTTTATATATGGGGGAGGTCAGAAATGTGAGGTCTAGAATTGGGGTAGATTTACATTACATCAAGAAATCATGGGAAATCAATTTCCTGTGATTTCCCATTAGTGTAAACATGCTTCAAAATCCAGTCATTGGAAAATAGCTTTCCCATGATTTCCTTTCCCAACAATTCCATGTACACAAACACCTACTAAGTTAATGATTCTGGATTTATTAAGAATTGACAACACTTATTTCCGAGAGCTAAGTAGGATCCCATTCGCTTGAAAAGGTTGCTAGTAATCCATTCACTTAGAAATGATTATTGCATTACACATTGCCTATTGGAAGTCATTAAGATTTGAATTGCTGCAAACCCATATAATTCTAACGAACTCACCCACTTGAGTTGGCTTATAGATATTTTTTATGTTGAATTGAGTTGAAAGATAAATGTTTTGTTTATTCTCCTCTAATTAAAGCTAGGTTGGTTCATATTAACGATGAGCCTTAATGAAAGGAGGTTGATGCAATGTGACTTTTTGGACAAAGCATGATCATTGTCTATTACCTTTCACCACCTTGCAAGTCTAGTCTTGTCTTGTAAATGGTAGTCATGGGCAAGGATTGAAAAATCGATCTAGATCGCTAAAATATTGTTGATCCAACTCAATGTCGATCTTGAAACCCTAGGTATTATGAAAAATACCTTGGATCGAACAATTTCAATGTTTGGGATCAACACTAGATCAATGAATCGTTTGATTTGATAAAGATTTTGGTGTATTGGAAGTCGGATCAGTCAATCTGTTGAAAGGATTGGTCGATTTGGTGATAGGTTCTTTTGTTTCCTACTTCTCCACTTTTTCCATAGCCTTCATTGATCGTTGAAGTATTCGTTGACCATCAAAAACTATGTTGAAAGCTTCTTTTGCCATTGTGATTTACACTACCCCATTAGGGTTTTCAACAGAAGGGGGGAGGATGTTGAGACTTTGGGAAGAAAATGAAGGTGAGAGGTTGATGAGCATGTGAGAGGAAGAAAAAAAGAAAGAAAAAGAAAAGAAGAAGAAAGAGAGGAAGAGAGAAGAAAATAAAATGAAAAAAAAGAGAGAGAGAAAAAAAAAAAAATCCGTAAGATTTATGTTTAAAAAATAGTAGAAATATTAAAAAATCACAAAAATTCTGATTGTTTTTAGAAAAAAATGGTTTCCTATAGATAAAAAATGGTGGAAGTATTTAAAAATAAAAAAATTAGAAAAAGAAAAAAAGTAGGCAAGAGAGAAGAAAAAAGAAAAATATTATTACATAAAAATGGTGGAAGTATTAAAAAAATAAAAAAATCTTGATGTGTTTTATTTTAAAAAAAAAATTATATTTTCTTATGAATAACATTTGTCTTCTACTTTATCCCCATGAACATTATTTTCTATTTTTAAATTAATTCATGTGATTTTTTAAAATATATTAACTAAAATCTAGGAATAAAAATTAATAATTTACTCTAAAATCTTATATTTGATAAAAATTTTAATTTTGGTGATTACAGAAATTCTCTAGTACCATGCATAATCTTATTAATTTATGTTATAACTTGAATTTTATTAAAATGTAACTTGAATCTTAAATTATTTGTAATATGAGTTTTTTCCAATCATTTATATATGGTTTAAAGTTTTTCTCATACATGTAACTACTATATTCTTATCTAATTGATATTTTATTGATGATAATTATTTAAAAAATTTGTCCAAGTGTTTTTATATGTATATTATAGTTTATTTTATCTTATCTCTAAGTTTTAAGTTGAAATTTAAATTTTTTAAGCTATTTTTACAAAATTTTTGTGTTTCCATTTATATAATTCTCAATCCTTTATAGTTTTCTTTTTTTCAGAGAACTGATCTTCAATACGATACTGAGACTTGAAACTTTGGTCTTGGGTTTGTTTCATACATTCTAATCTTATTGTGTTGAGGTTGGAATCATTGGATGATACTTTTAGTTTCTTATTTGTAGAATTTTGTGTTGGGCTATCAAAATTATTTAAGACTCTAGTAAACAAAACTGAATGTACAATAGAGTTTTTTTTTTAGAAATACTTCCTTACGAATTGTTTAGCCCTGTAATGCAAAAAATGCTAGAATTATTGAAAATGACCAGTCTCCTTTTTATGACTTGCATTGATCTCAACCTAGCAATTGTTTTCTTCTTGAGTCTCTTTAGCACCTACGGTATTGCTATCATCAAAAAGACACTTGTGTTTTTGTTTTGAATCTTGTTTGGGCAAAGGCAGAACTTCTTGCACGATTTTGGATATCAAGTTGTCGTCCCACTGTTTTTTATGAAAAGATAAGGTAAGCGTCGTTCAATGTCAGGAACAACACGTTTTTTATAAATATTTGATTTAAATCTGTTTATAACTAAAGTTATCATGATTATGATTATGTCTATAGCTTTGAGAAATTCTCAGTCTTATGATGGCTTTCTGACTTTTCTAAACATGATTTTTGAAGTTGATCAGTGTTTAGGATGGAATTCTACTTTCTATTTTAGACAATCATTTTAAAATTATTAAATCGCCTCCACTCATGGGTATCAACTAATGTTGAGTTGCATATGTCTACAGAAAGGAGAGTAAACTAGGTTTTTTTGTCTGTAAAAGAAGGAAGTTCAGAGAAAGGTGATGGTGAAACTTCTTATTGACCTGCTAAAGACAAGAGAATATTGGGGCTATAGCCATTCATTTCTGGTCCAACTCCTATCTGCTACTAGCCCAGCCATCATTGGACCAAGTAATTGCTTCTTGCTTACCTTACCTCACTCTAGTACAGGAATGATCCTTTTTGTTTTAGTACTGGAATAATCTTGCATGACCTTTTCACCACTCTAGCTGTGAGCCATACAAAGCCTCGCAAGGTGTCATCTCAGGATATGTTTGGTTTTAGCTCTATTTATTGTGGTGTTGGTTTCAAGAATTGTGGAGAGTTGAAATTAAGAGTAGTGAAATAAACAGTATTGAAATTACATAATGAATTATGTGATGATGATTTATTTATGGGAATTTGTTTGATAATATTGATGTATAAGAGTTTATGCGAAATTGAAGGAGAACACCCCTTCATCTGGTTGGATTAGGAACGCTTGGGGCACAATCTGAGCCATTTCCCTTTCAACTTTGAATCCCTTGTCTTTAGGATGTCCAGAGGTGTCCATCATAACCCGCAATATTTAAAATACACTTTTAAAAAAATTCTCATCCTTTTCATCTTTGTTTTCCTTTTCCCATCTTTACAAAGTAAAATTCGTTTTCTTTTAAGGGAAGTGTGGCATCATTTTGTTTTCTCTTAGAATGATTTTTAATTTTTTTTATAATTTTAAGCTACAGTTGAATTCAATAAATGTTGAAAACAAAATCATCACAACTTCAAAGTTGAATAAATGATGGTGAGGACATGTATGAACACTATCGAAACTCTGAACCAGCTACTGAATTGGTTTTTTACTTGGTACTTGTTTTTTTTTTGGGTCGAGCTTTCAGTTTTACCGTATGGTTGGAACATTGTTGACATTAGCATAACGTCAACATCTTAGGGTCATAAAAAATCAAATTGGTAGGTCTCATACTCGGTTCTACCGCGTAGATTGATGGTTAAATTGATTGAACTATTTTAATTCAATGTATAAATTCTGAAAGTATGAGTTATCTATGCTATATATTTTATAAAGATAAAATTCAAAATCATTTTAAATACCATGGAATGTGCGCAAGATATATTTAATCAATGAATCGTATTGATTATGGTATCAACCACTTCAGACTCAGACCTACCTTTGTGAATCTTTTGCTGTAATTGAATAATGTAGATGCTAGAGACCAGAGTGAGAGATGAAAATGAAATTTTAGGGTGTATTTGTTTAAACTTTGGAGTATAACTTTTAATTCTTAGAGTTGTATTGTAGTGGTTTTTTGAAAAAATAATACTTGAAAGGAGGAGTTGTAGTTTACATGTCTATTTGCGCATATATGATATTTGAGAAATGAAAATTTCAATTTCAAAACAAAAGTACATAGTATTTAACTTTTAAACAAATTGAGCTTAAACAAATTTCAATTATCATAAAGGGTTGGTTTGTGTACGTTGAAAATTTGAGAAATAGAAATTTAAGAAACAAAAAAAGAAGAAAATTAGAAAATGAAAATTTTTTAAGACCATCCATACAAATTTTAGAAAATTAATTTTAAAAAATTTATAAATATTTTATATTTTAATATTTTAAATATAATTTTATTTTTTCTGTGTAGTCACGAATTTAACAACAATCAGGCCCATCATAGGAATTGAATTGAAATAAATTCAATTCTCGTAGATTACTTATTTGTACTGGTGAAATTGAATTCAATTCATTTTCATCCAATATTATTCACTTTTTAATTTAGAACAAAAATAAAATTGACTTATAAGATATGAATCATCTAAAATTCATTTAGTTTGAACATCTTCACTCACTTTTGTTGACTCTCAGAATTTCTTTTCTGTTCAATTCTAAGAAGTATGTAAATACCTTTACATTAAATTTATTTTCACCTAATTCAATTTCACTTAATATGAATTTTCATTAATTCATTTTTGATTAATTTTACGTATACAAGAGGTTACACTTTTTTTTTTTCCTAAAATTTCTAAAAAAATACAAACCCCGTAAAGAGCTAAAAGGACTCTTTCAAATACACGCAAATTTTACGAAAATTTCTTTCGATGAGCTCGCAAGTTTTTTAAGAGTAGTTTTCATTTCGTGCTTTGAAAATCATGGATCATTTGCATCCCTAAATTATGCATTTCACGCACTCCCTGAATTATTTGAAAACGCACCATATTTTTCTAACATTATTCTCTATTTCCAAGCATGAACGTTTTCTAATAATACTATAAAATTGCATTATGCCATGTATTATATTGCATTACCATATCATATATAATGTATTTATATTATAATAAATACAATATGCTGTCTACATTATTTATATTTAAATTTCTCATATTATAATATATTTATATTTGTAATGCATATTAATATCTATAATATATAAGAATACGTATCATACATAACAGGACGAGGGCAGTATAGTCGTTTCACAAAATGCTACTCAAATCTGCTTCGCCAATCAAACGGCACCATTGATTTTTCAAGATCGCTCAAACGACAGCGGTGCAAAGGTGTCGTATAAAAATACAACTTATTACTATAAATGCTGTAGAGTTATTGGCAACCCCGTATAAACATTAGATCTACAAAATTTTGTACTTTTTTCCAACGTAGGCTTATTTGGTAATTATTTAGACTGAAGGTTCGTTTGTTTACTAAACCGTAAAGGACTGAAGTTGAGAATAAATTTATAAATAATATTAAAATTACATAATAAATTGTAAAGTATGAGTGTATATATAAAAATTTGTAGGATAATATAAGTTACGTATAGAAGTTTATACATAATTGAAACTGAAATTAGTTTATACAATATTCTACAGAAGTTTATGTAGAATAATTAAGCATTTTAAAAAAATTGTAAAAACCATTTTTTTTCATCTAGTACTTTTAGTTTAAATTAAAGTACCTTTTAAGTTGATGCATAGAAACAGTGAAGCAAATAAATAATACATTTATCTCGTGAGAATAATTAAAAAACACCAACATGATGGATCAAATGAAACATCACTAAATGCTACCCATGTATGTCTGAAAGCAGCATATGATAATTGGAACGAAAAGAATTAAGTAATTGTTTGTGCTGTCTAGAATTCGATGGAAATGAAAGGAATTCATTTCCCAAATATTACTGTTTGTGCCCTCTCTCGATTGTCGTCGCAACCCTCGACCACCCCCGCATGTCGACAACCAACCTATCACTAACCTCACCCCCACGCGCTCTCTCCAACGGCAACCCTCTCTTGCACATCTCCTATCCTCTCTCTCTTACTTTACCTAATTCTAGGTCTTAAACAAAGACACTCTTAAATTACTCCTACCCCACCATCTTCAAGGTGTAAGATATCATGTATGCAAGCATGTCCGTCTTGATCTTTCTATACCACTAGCTTATTTCCGGACAATTCGAAATTACTGATTAAATAAGCTCTTATTCAAATACACAATTTATTGACAAGAAATTTGAAAACACAAAACAAATCATTTAGCATTTAATTATTTTGTTTACAGTCAGTGTTTATTTCAACAAATGTTCTTATTCAATAAATGCTCGTTTTAAAATAAACTGGTGTAAATATAAAAACTAATGGGTAGTTTAATGCATCAGAAATAACAATGTAAATGGAATAGCACAAGCAAAACTCCAAAAACATTAGGGCCACCTACCCACAATTCTACAGGGCAAATTTAGACTCACGCTCTAATATCATCAAGTAAAATACCTGGAAAAGTAAATTTTATATATATATAAAATCCTCTTTGAGAGCAAAGAACAACTTACCGATTATCAAACTAAATGCAAAAAATATACCACCAGAGTTTCTGCCAATGGAGCTCAAGCAACTGGAAGAGTGCTTAGCGACCTCCAACCTATCACATCTTCTTATTGCTCAGTGCTGGTCCAGTTTAGTTCGAAGACAAACATATGCAAGTCTTAAATCAACAACTCGAATGCAAAGAGAATCAACTACAAAACATGGAGAATCAAGAAAACAATTGAACTTACAAAATAGACGAATGGCTCGCATCACCTTGACTGGGAGGGACAACAGAAAAGCCCAGATGCATCAAAACCCACGACCGCAAGTTCACAGACAGAGCACAGCTGACCAGAAACGCTTGGTACAAAGCGGGCGCCACAGTATGGACACGACACGTCCTTTTGACCGCGATATATGGGAACGTAAGTCGATCCACAGACAACAAAGGGATTTCTGAAGTCATAATTTAGCTGGTTGGAATCTCTCTTGTCACCACAAGCATTCAGAACTTGCTTGGCCGTCTTCACATGTGCCTCGTTGGTAGGGTTTGTATCAAGCACCATCCTGGCAAAATTGGCAGCTGTGGTGAAATTTCCTCCCTTGTAGCAGACACTCATGGCCCTAAGAAGCACAAGCCTCAAATGAATTTTTTGGAGCTTGCAGTTTGTGAAATATGCAGCCAACTCCTGCTGTCGCACCAAGTTGTCCTTGGTTTCTCTTTTTTTGATTTCCAGCTTTAGGCCAAGAACATATTCACGAAGAATGCCAATCAATTCTTTAACTTCGTCAACCTCTCTCCTAGATTCAACCACGATGAGAGGTACGGTGTGCAGGATGTTTAAGAAAAGTCGCAGAGCATCAGAAACCTTCCCATCTGTGGTGGCACGATAGGCAACTCTAAGTTTCTCCTCAAGCTGTGAGAAGTTGAACACTAGAGCTGGTGGCTTCCTCACGTTGGGGCTTGCAGATTCACTCCACCCTTTCTCAATGGCAAGGGAGAACACAGGAGCTGAAGCAAATGCAGACACATATGAGTGACTTCCCGCATATAAATCCATGAAAAATGGTTTGAGCGGAGCAAAGTTCTTTATGCCCAGTTGTCGACTGAGTAGGCGCATTGCTGTGTCGAAATTTCCGGCCGCCACATGTTCTCCCACAAGAGATGACTTTTGAATCCAGATTTGGCTTACAGGCATTCCAGGTGGAGGAGTAACAAATAAGGATCGAGGATTAGCTGTAGCTTTTGGAGTATCCACCTCAGGAGGAAGTTCCAAGTCTTCCAGGTCCCATCCTCCATCCTCATCATTTTCTTCAACTGCTTCACCATCCTCAGCTGCAGTGACTTCTCCATTTTGCATCATACCATCAACATCAACAATGTCCAAGTCTTCTTCATCCCACTCCGCACCAGTGGCATATTCCTCTTCTTCTTGTTCATGGGATCTGCCTACATTGTCCAGACCACCTTCAAAGATGCCTCGCATGACTCTCAACAATGGCCAATCTCCACCACACATAAGGGGGCTACGTGGCATCAGAAGAGAAGAAACCGTGCCATTGGGTGTAGACGGAATGTTTTGTCCTAGTTCATCTGCAAGCCTATCAGCAACTTCTGTCAGTCCATGAACAGAAGCTGCAACAAATGCCAGTGGCAATTGATCAGCATTCTCCAGTATCTTAATACGTTCTTGCACATCACCCAGATATAGAGCATTATGGAACTGACCCATCACATCATTCTTGATCTCAGCAATTCTCAGCATCTTAGATAGCTTTTCCAAATTCCCTGTTATGAGATACAGAAAAGATAACCTCTCAAAGTTCTTGGTCCTCTGATAGGCATACTCAACAATACTGGTATTGCCCTGCCGAAGAGCTTCAATCCCTAGCCTGTACCAGTAGTCCCTTTCATCTATCTCCTTAGCAGAAGCAACAGCTATCTGGATATTCCCACTCTCAAGAGCCAAGTTAAATCGTGTCCTTTCATCTTTTACAAAGTGGAGAGCTACCTCTGGGAATCCTTTCTGCTGAAGATAAGCAATCACAGCCTGTCCACACAGCTTCGAGTTTCTGATCATGCTCATCACATGATCGTATCTTTTCCTAATGAGAGCTAGCTTGAATATGTATTCAGTAGCATCAATTGCAACGACACGGTTCTTTCCATCCCGATCCAAGCAATGGATATTGTTCCCAAATATCTTGGTGATGTAGATTGGGACATCAAGTGTTCGTATAATTCCACTATCCCCATTTGGAAGACAATATTTTATGTGATTCAAAGTTGTGTATATGAATACACCATTATCATCCCAAGCACCACTTTTCACACGAATTGTCTCATGAAGAGTGCAACGGTGCACTAGATTTTTGTTAGCAACAACAATAGCATGTTTACTAAGCAAAGCAACATTTTCCATGTCACCTGACCAAACTACATACTTAATTGAAGCAGTTTGAAGTTCACCAAGTGCAATCCTCTGTTGGAGATCAAATATCAAAACCCTGTCTTCTGCTCTGCACAACAAATTACCAGTCCCAGCATAGAATATTGCATCAGTTGCAATAGGAAGAGGGCTTTTCTTCACTATTTCATTTTTTAGGTTCTTTACTAAAACTTGATTACTACTCTTGTCAAGTAGTGCAAACCTATTACGAGCCACAAAAACAGCTGAAGCCCCAGACCCTTTCTTTGCATCTTGAACCATATCACCTCTACCTCCACCATCCCTTGAAATTACATACAATTCATATGATCCACCATCCACATCGGAACAGATGAGTACAGCATTCTCTGTAGGGCTATAAGAAAGTGACTTTGGCCCCTGATTCAAGCTAACAGAACCAGGTCTTCTAATTGGTATAATTTGGCTGTCCTTTTGAGAGGAAAACTCATACAGCCGTAGAAATCGATCTTTGACATAGTAAACTGAATCCCCACTGACTGAGAAAGCAGGGCGTTCCCTTTCCAATTTAAATACAATCATCCCACTATCATGACCGGCTGCAAGAAGATTCATTTCAGGATGTGCAGCAAGAATCCAAAACCGATCATGTTCACGACGAAATGTCTGGATGCCAGTTCGTTTCGTAACATCCCAAACACGGATGCTTTTGTCCTCTGAGTTTGAGACAATAATATCCTGTTTTGCATGGAACATTACACAAGATACATTGTTCATGTGGCCTCTCAAGGTGTCCACTTCCCAAGCTTTGGTATCTGCAAGTTGAAGGAATATGGAAGCAATGTGTTCACTTTAAAATCTTCACCAAAAAATAGAAGCTTGAGTAGAAGTTAAGAAATAAATCGAGAAATGCAACTTTATTTGGCTTACCATTCATTCTCCACAACTTAACTTGGCGATCATCTGCTCCAGATACAATTAGAGGGAGGTTGGGATGAAATGAGGCCCAGTTGACACCACGATCATGGCCTTCCAAGACATATTTGACAACCGCATCAACTCCACCAAACAAGTCGGTGTTCATTTGACTAAGGCGCAAAATATCATCTGCAGGAGATACAGTCTTCTTTCTAAGTGCACCAATATCCCAAACACGAACAGTCTGATCCAAAGAAGCTGATACAACTAAGTCCTCTTTGGGATGGAAAGAAGCACACATAACATAGTGATTATGACCAGTCAGCACAGATATGCAAGTACGTGATTGCCAATTCCAAATTCTTATTGTCTGATCATCACTTGCACTAACAATCCAGGGGTACTCGTTGTGAAATTGGACAGTACGGATATAGTCTAGGTGTCCTAGAAGGGTAAATAAGCAGCGATGCATCTTATAATTCCACACTTTAATCTTGTAGTCATCTCCTGCAAGACATCATTGTGTAAGAATTTCACATGTTAGAGAGCTAACTACCAAATTTCCCAATTGCATGAACATTTGTTAAATTTGCAGACATAAGATATAGATTAGACATTTGAGGTTAAATAAAGAGAGTAGACATAATTATATTATGACCACATAATTAATTTTGCACTACACATTTGTAATCCAATAAAATTTTATAAAATAATTTCCGTAATGAATTACATTGATTTTGGGTCTGAATTTGATAAGACACCTAATTTCCAATCTCAGAATTTCTTGAATGAGACACTTAATTTAATCAAAAAAATTTGCAAATATATTTTCACAAATAGTACACTTGCAAAAAAAAAAAGCTTGGGCATTAGCTACTGTATACATTGGAAAAGAACAAAGCTAAAGGCGTAATTATTAGCAATGATAGTTCTTGAGGAATTTAGTAGATAGATAGCAGCCTTCCTTAAACAACAGTTCCACTAGTTGAAAAAAGATCCAAATCAAAATGCATGAAAGGACCCTTTATAGAGGCTTGAATAACAAAGCCGTTTTTGAAGGAAAACATAGATTGAATGTCAAAGTGGATAAATGTGGCAAGGTGCTAGGATAATTATTTTTATTGTAAGTTTTTGAAATCCAACCATACCAGCATAGTCTACTTTTTAACCTAAAACTAAGCAGTGTAGTGGGTTTATTTCTCTTCGGAAAAAATTATGATTCAATTGAAATCATTCCAACAGTCATAAAATGGTTGCAATGCAACTCCGGGAATGCTTTTTCATACCATTCTAGAAGATCACTTGCTAATTTCGAAACGTCTACCAACTTTCCCAAAATGATAACCACAAAAAAAAATTTCTACTTCGTAAAGTGAATAAAAACAAAGATATGAGATGGTAATGCATCTGTGATAATCAAACTAGTGTCGAAACAATGTAACGTTTAAACCATTGGAGATATGCAATAACAGATCCAGAATTACAAGCTCATCAATACAAAACACATTACTGATCCTAAATCCAAGAAGAAAACAACGGATCTGAGACACAGAGGTGAAGATCTTGGCCTAGCGTTGGATGTTCTGAAACAACTTCATGAGAAATCATAACCAACGTCACGTCCCATGACAGCAACAACCTCATCGACTTACCTACATCTCGGAGATCCGTGTCAACATAACGGAAAAAAAAGGATCAAAAACTTGCGACACGGAACGTCAGGGGTAAAAACTCACATAAGCACTAAACAACATCTATGAAAAAAACGAAGGTCTAGAAAATGCACCTCCGGACACGAAGAGAGGCTGTGACTTGTGGAAGTGAACCCCCCGGACGGGTCCCTCGTGCTCGTCAAACCGGTCGATCAGCGTACCCATGCGGTAGTCCCAAAGCTGGATCACTCCGCTGTGCAGGCTGGTCAGGATCCATGGTCTCTTGCTGTGGAAGCTCAGCCCCTTCACCCGATTGCTCTTCGTCTCGAACTTCGTCAGCATCTTCTCTTCCTCTCCAATTCCGAAACTCCCCCTCCCCTCTCCCTCCTCCTCCCTAGAGCATCAACAACAACGAAAACACAGAGTCACAAAGCGGCGCCACATACTCACGAGGCTCCGGGGAGGAAAAGCCCGCCAGATCTAGCGAGAGAACCTCGGATGGCGGCTAGTACCAGCTGCGGCACCTCAGATCCGGGCTCGGGCGGGGCGATCGGCGGCCGGCCGTGTCCAATTGGGGGCGGGCGGAGGCGGATTGGGGGGAGCGGAGTGCTCGGGCGGGATCTCGAATTGGAGCCGAGGGTTGCTACGGATCGAAAGGCAGACGCGCCCGGACTTCGCATTCGCGAAAATTTGTTATTTATATTTTTTACTTTATTTTTTTTTTAAATACATTAAAAATAAGATCAAGATACAATGTTCATCTGTTTACTCAACTTTAACTTTACTTTTAATTTCAATAATGGCAAAGAACTTGAGAATACATGTTAGAATTATACGATAAATTATAAGATAAAAATTTATATATAAAAAATTATATGATAATAATAATGTTTATATTAAGAACTCTCATGTTATATGATTGGTAAATTACTTAAAAATATTGTGTATACTTCAGTTTCCATATTTTCTTTACCATTATAGTATCGAATCAACTAATCGTATTTTATTTTGTTTTGAAATTCGTATCTAATTTTATATTACATTATTTATTTCATTTTTGTATCATTTTCATTATTTGTGTTTTTGTTTATTTCATATTTTTGTTTAAATTCATACAATTCTTAAAAATTTGAAAAATTACTATTCACTTCCTTTTAATAGTCACGATCAATTCTAACAATTTGTATCAAAGCAAGATTGTTTATTATTAATCTAACAATCATATAAATGCATATGACCACCAAAATAATTGATCCTAATAGTATAAAAGTTTGTGTAAAGTTAAAATTGAAATTGAATTTAGATAAACAAACGAGATCATAGAATTCAAGATAAAAAAAATTTGAAGATGATAATGACACAAAAGAATCAAAACATATTAAAAATAGATTGAAGGTAAATAAAGTAGAATCAATTATTATTTTCCCTCTTCACTATTTCCACCCAACTACCTAAGAGTGAAATTCAGATGAAAGAACATTCATAGTAAGGGTGTACAAGATCATTAGAGTGTGTTGTGATAAAATTTCAATCAATTGTAAGAATTTTCTTAAGTTAATGAGTAAAAATGATGGAAAAAATTTATATTTATTGTAATGGAAAATTTTAAATTTCTTTTACATTTTACATGATACATAAAAACTTGAAAATTTGAAAAAAAAGTTTAAATTTTTTTTTAAAAAAAATTTCTAGAAAGTACAAACTCCATGTTATTATAATTTTCACAAGAAAGGTAGGTAGTTATTTTCTGAGATAAGAAAAAAAAAATCCATTATTTATCAATATACACAAATACCTATAAATAACAAAAAAAAATTTTCTGTCCTTTCCTTTTCCCTTAGTTTAAGGGGAAATTTGTCTCTTGTAAGTATTTGAAAAGAAAAATTTTGAAAATTTTATGAATTTTTAGGTATTTATGTATCTTAGAAAATATGATTTTTTTTTAAAATTTTTCATCACTAAAAATATAAATTTTTTCCTCCATTTCATTACTAAATTAGAAAAAAATTTAAAATTGACAAAAATTTCATCATAACATACTCCTTTAACATAGTACATCTTGCAAACTTTTTCAAATCAACGTTAAACTTATAATTATATAAAAAATATAGAATTATATTTAAAATATTTTTTTTAAGAGTAATATTGTGTTAACTAAATCCAAAATAACAGTTTGCACTTTTCGTGCAACAAAATTACAAAAAGCACCGAATAGAGTTTCATTTATCACCAAAAAAACAATCAACGTTCATTAAACAACATCGTACATATGATCATCTCATCTTTAAAATTATGTTTGAAATGTTAAAATATAAATTATTTTTTAATTAATTTTTTAAAATTTTCAAAATATATACTAATAATCCTAAAATTTATTTCATTTCTTAATTTTTCTTTTTTATTCATTTTCAATTTTCGTTTAAAGTGCATAAATTGAAAATGTACTAAAAAAGTAAATTACTATGTTTGTTACCAAGGAAAAAAACGTTATTTTTTTTAACTACGATGTGATCACTAAGGTAACACAATTATCATTCTTTTTTTTTCATTTATTATGTTCTATTATAATCTTTATACACAATCAACAATATATAATAAAAATCTTAACAAAAACAATCAAAGAGAAAAATAAGAAATAAAAATTTAGAAATTAGATTTAAACTTGACCCTCGTTACAGCCGAAATTACATTAAAACCACAGAGAGAGAAGAAGAAGGAAAAAAAATAAATCAAACACCATCTTTCGTCTTCGGTGTCGGCGAGCCACCGACGCGGCGGTGCGGCGACGCCCACGGCGGCGTGATGTCCGCCGCCTTCCTCCTTGGCCTAGCCTCACGAAGCAAGGACACGACGTCTCTCATGGAGGGCCTGTCGACGGGGTTCCTCGCGGTGCACAGGAACGCGATTCTTAGCACCAGGACCATGTCCTCCCTCAGCAGCTTGTCGCTGGCGTCGACGACCCTGTCGTCGAGCACCTTGTCCCAGGCTCCTCCCGCCTTGACGACGGCCCTCATCCACTCGACGATGCTGTTCCCGTCCCCGAACTCCGCCTCCACGGCTCGCCTCCCGCTGAGCATCTCCATCAGCACCACGCCGTAGCTGTAGATGTCGCTCTTCTCGTCCACCTGCAGCGTGTACGCGTACTCTGCACCAGAGCATTGGATGTAGCACGATAAGGCGGCGCTGGCGCCGGAGGAGGAGGAGGAGTGAGCTTGGGATGTTACCGACCGGGAGCGATGTAGCCGTACGAGCCGGCGATGACGGACATGGACTCGTTGGTGTTGATGAGCTTGGCGACGCCGAAGTCGGCCACCCGAGCTACCATATCGCCGTCGAGCAGTATGTTGCTTGGCTTCAGGTCGCGGTGGACGATCAACGGCACACAGTCGTGGTGCAAGTAGCACAACCCCTCGGCGATACCCACCGCGATGTTGTATCTGGTGCTCCACTCCGCCGCCGCTCTCAGCGCGCCTGGGCTACCTTGTTTGCCGTCGTCGCGGCGTCGCCGTTGGAGAAGGTCGTCGAGGCTGCCGTTGGGCATGTACTCGTAGAGGAGAAGAGTGGCGTCCTTGTTGCTGCAATAGCCCAACAGCCTCACAATGTTGCGGTGCCTCACCGACCCCAGGACCTCCACTTCCGCCGACGACACCGCTCCGGCTTTCCTCCTCATCACTCGCCTCCTCACCGCCGCCATCACCGCCGCCGTTGCCTCCTTTTGCTTTCCCCAGAGCTTCTTCACCGCTATCGTCTCCCCACAAGGCATGTCGGCCCGGTAGACCACGCCGGTGGATCCCAGACCGACGATGTTCTCCGTCGCCGCCACGCACTCTGCCACATCTTCGGCTGTAAAATTCAGCCTCTGGAACGCCGTCAGCTTCCACGCACTAGCGCCGGCTTCACCGCCTCTCCCGTCTCCGAACTGCCGGCAATTGAAAAAGCTCGTGCCGGCGATTAGAATCAGCACGCCGACACCAAAAGCACCGGCCGCAATCCACACCACCGTCACCCCCGCCGGATTCCTCTTCTTCCCGTCCTTCTGCACACCCAATTCATCCCAGTGCCCACTTGGGCAGCGCTTTCTCGTCGGAACACCGCAGAGCCCCAGGTTGCCGGCGAACGACGATGGGTGTAGGCTCTTGAGGACCAATCCCGACGACGGTATCTCACCGGTAAGCAAATTGAACGACACATTGAAGCTTTCTAATGTCTTGCACCGGTCGAAGCTCGCCGGAATCGACCCAGTAAGCTCATTCCTCGAAAGATCCACATCAGTGATCTCCGGCAAGGTCGCCAATTCCCAGGGCACAATCCCGACGAGCATATTCTCCGACACATCGAATCTCAGCAACTTCCGGCAGACGCCTACGTCCCACGGGATCTCACCGGAGAGCCGGTTGTCGCCCAACTCAACCTGGTACAAGCTCCGGCATCCGAACTGGAAGCGCGGTATGGGTCCACGCAGCCGGCAATTGCTTGCAGAGAATATCTGAAGCCTCGGTCCCATCCATATCTTCTCCGGCAACGACGACCCAAATGAATTGCAGGAGATGTTCAGAAGCTGGAGCCATCGCCCGTCACCGAGATCGGCGGGGATGTCGCCGGAGAAGTTGTTGCTGCTGAGATCCATGTAGGCGAGGTTGGGGAGTGAACCGAAGCCAGTGGGGACCGGTCCGCCGAACCGGTTCGACTCGATTCGAACCCGAGAGAGAGAAGTGCATTTGGCTAGGGAAGGAGGGAGGCCCGAGTCGAACCGGTTGGAGAAAAGGATGAGCCGGGCGAGCTTGTTGCCGGTACACAAACCGGAGGGAACCGGCCCGGAAAGGCTGTTGGTCGATACGTCGAGCTTCACCAGCTTCCCGGTAGTTCCGAGCATCGCCGGGAGTCCTCCGGTGAGAGAGTTGTTCCAAAGAAGCAAGGTGTCCAGCTCCGGTAGCTCGCCGATTCCGGTGGGTATCTCGCCGGAGAAAAGATTGTTCATGAGACTGAGCAGCGTCAGATTCGATAAGTTGGAGAGACCACTCGGGATTTCACCTGAGAGGCGGTTGTCGGAGAGGTCAAGGACTCTGAGAGCCGTCAGGTTCGAAAAGCTCGCCGGGATCTTTCCGGTGAAAGCGTTGTTGAAGACGAACATCGATCGGAGACGTATGAGTTTGCCGAGCTGTGGTGGGAGTGAACCAGAGAGATTCGCCGACGAGACGTCGAGGTAGAGGAGAGTGGAGAGGTTGCCCCACTCCGGCGGAACACCGCCGTCAAACACGTTGTACCCAATCTCCAGATGCCGGAGCTTTGGCAGTAAACCCAGTTGCCAGGGGAGACTACCGTTCAGCAAGTTTCCGGCGAGGTGGAGGAACCTGAGATTCTCCAGGCCACTCAAACACCTCGATATGCCGCCGGAGAAGTAGCTTCCGCCAAGATTGAGCAGCTCAAGCTGCCGGAGCTTGGCGAACCCACACGGGATCGGCCCGGAGAAGTTGTTGCTGTAGGCGTCGAAGACAGAGAGGTACCTCAGCTTGGCAACACCGCGGGGGAAACTCGAGTTGAACTGGTTGCGGCTAATGTCGAGCGTCCTGAGACCTCCGAGCTCGAAGATGGCGGCGGGGAACTGGCCGGAGAAGGAGTTACGGCTGAGATTGAGGTGGGTCAGAGCCCCACCCAGAAGCCTTATCTCCTTCGGGACGGCTCCAGAGAGGTTTTTGCGAGAGAGGTCAAGAGATGTGACGCCACCGGTGGTCGGGTCGCACGTCACGCCAGCCCAGGAGCACCAGTAGTAGCCGTCGCTGTTGGGGTCGGCGCCGGAGAAGCTGTTCCAGGAGGGGAGGGAAGAGAGAGGGTCGCGGAGGGAGGACCTCAGGGCGAGAAGCGCGAGATGCGGTGGTGGGTCGGCGGCGGTGGCGGTGACGATGAGGAGGAGGAGGAGGAGGAGGTGGAGGGGCGGCGGAGCCATTTGTGGTCGGCGACGGGCATGGGATCGGTGGCGTCCGGTGGGGTTTTTAACGGCGGTGGTCGGTGGTGGCTTTCTACGTGTGCGCGGTGCAGTGCTGGTGTGTCATGATGAGTTCTGGACTGCACAAGTGGTGGTGGTGTTTTTTTTTTTTAAAATAAATTATTTAAGATAATTTATTTTATTTTATTTTTTTATTACAAAGATTAAGATTTCGATTTTCGTTACTTACAATTATTTTTAACGTTATTATTATTATATAAATTATAATATATAATTTTTTATTACTTAAATAATTATAAAATTTTAATTTTATTTATAAAAATAATTTAATTTCAATTCTAAGAAAAAAAATTATTCTCAAATTCACAGACATTCAAATATAAAACCTCAAAATACAGATTTTATAACTACCAGATTATCACTTTAGTAGTAGTGAAATTTTAAATTGAAGATTATAAATTTTAATAAAAACTACTTAACTATTAAGTATTTGCTTGTATACATTGGAATTTTAAAAAATGAAAATTTAAGAAATAAGACTATTTGTAAATATTGTAAAAATTTTAAAAAATTTATAAATATTTTATATTTTATTATTTCAAATATAATTCTATATTTTTTACGTTGTCATGAGTTCAACAATGGTCAAATAAAGTTAGATAAGGTACGTCGTGAAAATTTTTTTACAAATTATATGAATTTCAGATAAAAATTAGCAAAAACAACTATACTTGAGTGATGAAAAGATTTTATTTTTTAAAAAAATTTTTGTGATACGAAGATATCTGAAAATTCAAAAATTTTATTAAAAATTTTTTTTCTCAGGATTTCTATGATAAATATTATTTTAGTACGTTTTATTCAACTTCCCTTTTACGAAAAAAATGACACTATACTTTTTTCATCGTGTCAAAAGAGGTGTTTATAATTAAAAATATTATAATTATTTATCTTATCATTTTTATTATAAATATTTACTATTTTTAAATATATACAAGTAATTAATAAAAGACATATAAATTTAATTTAATATATTATATACATTAAAAAAAAAGAACACAATTAAAAAAAATAACAAGACAATGGCCCACCAAAGGCGTTTTATTCTGGGATGAAAGATTCTGAAGTCGGAGAATAAAACATCCAACTCTGCTTCATCAGTAACGTCTCATCAGTTGTAAAGTATTTTCAGATGTCTTGTATTTTTACAAAGAGTGTGTTTGTTTAAATATGTATTTATTTAAAAAGTAAAATTAAGTTAGGCTTTTTTTTTAAAAAAAAAAAAAATTTAAAAGTATTTTTAATTTAACGATGATATGTATATTTTTTAATTTAATTTTTTATTATCAAAATTATACGATGACATGTAAAAAAGAGAACTCTTTTTATCTCAAAATCGTTATTCTAAAAATCACTTTTTTCTCTCTAAGTAATAAAAAGAATACTCTCTAAGATGAATTTCACATTAAAATTACATGATTTAAGATGTAAGTGCTTTGGTATAATTTTTTAATGTAAAATGTTAAAATTATTTGATAAATGTTATTGTAGAATATTTTGGTATATAATGAAAAATAGAGATGTATAGTGATTACCTTATAAACAAATAGAACATATGAGATAAAATTAGATAAGGTGATGTTCAAGTTTTTCAAGAAATTACATTATTTATAATGTAAGTATTTTAATATATTTTGTAGTGTAAAATATTAAATTTATTTAATAAATATTACTGTAGACCCTAAACTCTAAATCACTATAGTGCAAGTAAAAATGAAGATGTATAATGAAAATGTGGAAACAAAAGTTGAATTTATAAAAAAATTTATATTTGAATACAGATTTAAATTTGAAATTTTGTATTTCTTAAATTGAATTTAAAATTTTACATTTGCTCATTTTTATTAAACATTAATTAATTTTAAAGTATATTTTGACATAGTATCAAAACATATTTACATAAATAACCCATAAGTAAAAAAATGTTGAAAATAGATGTATATTATTTAAATAAAGATTAAAACTAAACTTATATACAAAATTCTCTTTTATCGTAAAGTCTTTTACATTATATTTATTTATGCATTTGACAATAAACTCTCATTAGGCTCTCGTGTTCTAACTCTTATACTATAACTGGAGTTAATTAGAGTTGTTATTAGTTAAAGTTAAAATTATGTTTATTTGAAAATTTTTAATTTAACTTTTGTATTATTAACTACTTGTACTGTGATACAGTTACATTTGTTTACACAACAGTAGCTCCAACCGAAGATACTATACACTACTAAAGTTATGAATAAACAAATGGTACCATAATACTTTCAATGTGCATATATGAAAATTTAAGAAAACTTTTATTTAATTTTTTAAAATTTAAAAATATTTTAAATTTAAATATTTCAATAGTAATAAAAATTTTAAAATTTCCTTTTCATTTGATTTCTAACATACACAAATTCTCTCTAAGTGTGAATTAACTTTGACTTCCACTACTTATAACTACCTATCACAAGTAAGTAATTTTTAGGTCTGTGACTTAGATCTATCTTAGTTTACTTTGCATGATTAAAATTTATATATAAGAATTTATATAATAATGATATATAAGGATTTACACAAAGCTAGAACTACAACTATTGAAACAAAAAGAAATAGAATCTAAATATAAAAGTTAGGAATAAATATTTATTTGATATCTATCAAACCTGTGAGTTTTGAGCTGATTAAAAGGAAATATCACATTCATTACCTTTGCAACACAGATTTGAATCCTCAAATCTAATAGAATAATTCAAAGAAAAAACCATATGGTATCACAGTCTCATTTATGGGCAGTGACCCACTTCACTGATGAGAAATTATTACACTGTTGATTTTTATTTTTATTTTTTGAGCTTCTGCTCCTCCACAGAAAAATATTCCTGCTCTCGTAAACAATTTCTTCTCTGCATCTCACTTGTCTGCTTGGCTTTGAGCATGCATGTGTGCATGTGTGTCTTGTGGTGGGGATTACTTGAATGTTTTTTTTTCCCTTTTCAAAGTGGAACTTTACCAACAGAAGCTGAGAAAAAGAAAGAAGGGTGTATAAACTCCTGGTTCTAATTTTTTACAACTTCCAAAGTTACTTATAATATATATTTTAATGTATACATTTTTATCAATTAAATTACTATATACTTATTATACAGTTCTAATTCTATTCACAAAACTAACATCAACATCAACTTTATTTTAACTTCCAAAATTAAAAAAAGTGGTCACAAAACACACCATCTCGTTTGTTTATCCAGTTTCAACTTTAGCTTTAACTTTAATAATCATAGAGAGTTAAAGTTGAAGATAATTTTGTAAATGATGATAGAATTGTATAATAAATTATAAGATAAAAATTTATATATAGAAATTTATATAATAATAATAATAATATATAAAAGTGGATGTAAAATTAGAATTGGAAAAAAAAAAACAGCCTAAAATTTTAAAATCTGAAGCAATAAGCAATAAGCACTGCGACAAGGAGGAAGCAAAAGCAAAAAGAGGGGCATGTACACAGGAGGCACCGGCACGCCATGGCACAACCCATCATCCGTCTCCTCCTCGCTTTCCTCTCCTCTCCCGAGCGTGGAGGAGGAAAGCAGAGGCCAAAGCTGGACCCGGAATCATTAGACCTCTCCCGGCGTGCACGGCGGGGTGGGCGGATGGGTGTGCAATCCCAGACCATGGAGAGATCGTGAAAGGGAGGGAACAGGGGGCAAGGAATGTGAATGAATCATCAATAAAGGGGATTGGAAGGAAGGATGCGTGAGCAGGCCGGTGGCCACCACCACCACCACCACCAACAACAACACCAATCATTCCCCTACCCAAACTTTTACCATCGCCGGCACCAGGGTATTGATGGGTTTTGCTTGTGGATTTAACCCAATTGCATCGCTCTTGTGGGGGCAAGGAATGTGAATGAATCATCAATAAAGGGGATTGGAAGGAAGGATGCGTGAGCAGGCCGGTGGCCACCACCACCACCAACACCAATCATTCTACTACCCCAAACTTTTACCATCGTCGGCACGAGGGGATTGATGGGTTTCGCTTGTGGATTTAACCCAATTGCATCGCTCGACTGTGTGCGGATTGTGGAGGTATTGTTCCATGGCTGCCGTCTGCTGGTGGTGGCGCTGTGCAGCAATGCCAATGCTCGTGAAACTTCTGCTTCTGGATGTGCAGGTAGCGGGAGAGAAACTTTTATTAGCCGTTTATTCATCATTTTATATCATTTTCTGTTAATTTTGAAATTCATCGTTTTATATAATTTGCTGTTAATTTTGAATATAAATTTATTTACGTGTATTTTGTGAAGTGAGTTAAATTTTATGATTTATGATAAAATACATGATTTATAATAAATTGGTAATGATATTAATTTAATTTTATAAACAATAAAAAATGTAAAAATTATTTGGTAAATGTATTGTAAAATATTATGGTGTATATGTGTGTTTGTTTAAACATTTTGGTGAAATGAGATGAGTTTTAACGTTATTTTAGAAATTATATGATTTATGATAGAAAAATAATGATAATAATAATGTTATGAATTTCTTTTAAAAGTTACCGTGAATAATAAATAAAATATATAATAAAATAATAAATAGTATTTATTATAATAATACGATGATAATAATTTTTCTAGATGTATGATGAATAATAAATAAAATATATAATAAAATAATGAATAATATTTATTATATTAATGTGATGATAATATTTTTTTATTTTTTTAAGGTTATATCATTTAATGAATAGTAAATAATATAAAAGTTATTTAGTAAATAATACTGTAAAATATTGTAACGTACGGTAAAAAATAAAGTTACGTGAAATAAAACACAAGTGTAAAAAAGAAAGGTGATGTTTTTTTTTGAAAGGCGATATATTGATGAAGCTAATATTATAGATTGAACATTGTAAAAAAATGTAACAGAGAATGTTAGAATAAAGGTTGATTCGAGTATAATAGTTAAGATGTGTAATTTCATTCAAATTCATAATAGAGAATGTTAGAATAAATATCGAAAATGTTGAAGATTTTACATTACGATAGAAATGACGAGAAATTGATTTTGTATGATTTTTTTTATCGGTATAAATAAGACATTAATATCTTGTAATTTATTTTTGTATTTATAAATTTTTTTAAAATTTATTTAAAATGTGCTAATCTCTTTTCTTTTTTTAAAATAAAGCTGAAACCCACACAACCCTAAAAACAAACTCAACGACGGTCCAGATCACTCCAACAAACGGACGGTCAAGATCACTCGCCAGCGCTGCTCTCTCAAAACCCTTATAATCCCCACCGCCGCCGCCGCCCCCTCCCTAGCCGGCGACCGCTACAAGCACAATGGGTAAGACCAGGGCCGCCTCCTCCTCCGCCGCCTCTTCCTCATCATCATCGTCCTCCGCTGGTTAACATCTCTGATCTGCGGTTCTGTTGTGTTGGATCTCTTTCTACAGGGGCTTACTCGTACGTGTCGGAGCTATGGAAGAAGAAGCAGTCGGACGTGATGCGGTTTCTGCAGAGGGTCCGCTGTTGGGAGTACCGCCAGCTGCCGTCGATCGTGCGCCTCAGGCGTCCCACCCGCCCTGACAAGGCTCGGAGGTTGGGGTACAAGGCCAAGCAGGTGAGACCAAGACAAGCTGCCCGCCCGTGTTTCTTCTTTCCGATTCGTTTCGTTATCTGCGCTTTTTCTTCGCTTATGTAGCATACATCTCTTTCGGTCTTCGATGCATAGGGTTGTAGGAATCGAGCGTTGGCGTTTGAGAGTGGCATAGATCGGTGCTTATAAAGGGCTGGATTTAGTGTGTAGTTGTATATTAAACTTACGAACTTTTGATTGTTTGGGCTGATCTATAAAGTACATTCTTATCCTGGAAATGCAAAAGATATATATTCAATTCATTCTGATGTATTTATGAGGCATATAAATTTTTGAACTGCATATTTATTTTTGCAATGTATATATTCAACCAATCCATGATTGAATTCTGGTGTTGATTTGCCCAACATTACCATTGCTGTGAGATGTCTTGCAACTCCACTTTATTCTGATACATTTGGTGTCATTTAATCCCTCTGATTGTGTATTAAGTGTTTTGTTGGAGCCTGTTTATGGGAGATGCATTTTTAGAAAAAATGGAACACACAACTGGCTTCCAAGAAGAGTTTTTCTCCCTGTCTAGCTACTGGCTTCCAAGGTGTTTTGGCTTGATCAGTTGAGGTTCATATTGTGGATAACTTAGTATGAACAATCACATTGTTTTAGTACGGGAACTCAATCTTGGTCACTTTTGCATTGGTTATAGATTTATCATCCCAAAAGGGAAAATTTTGTTGTGTTATAGGAAGATAAAATTCGACTGGGGTTTCTGGGTGAAGAACAGAAATGTGGTTTTTTTTCTAGTTTAAAGAAATGAACTGTGATTCTTGTTGATTGGAAGTCTACATGGTATATGGGCTATGGCTGTATGCATATCTTACAAGCATTAGTCTGCACGTCTCATTGATGCTTGCAATGATTACGTCTTGATTTTGTTTGAATTTCGGTCTGCATGGTGTCCTTTTGCCTAGATGCCAAGTTCTCATGGCATTATGTAAATTGGATCCGATAATAAAAAAGGAAAAATTTTATGCACAATGGTTCAGTCAATGTGAGGTTTTAGAACGATTCAATTGTATGCAATCCTACCTTCTAATCTTGTAGTCTATTTATACTATTTTTTGGAACTTATACAAAATTTATTTCGTATGGATCTACATCTTCCTAACATGGCTTTCATTATGCACATTTTTAGCAAATATGATATACCACTTCTCAAATATACATGCATTCTTTCCTTTTCTCTTTTCTTTCAGCCTAGATTAGTTATTACATCTCCTTGCATTGTTATGGTGACAACTGTTTTTTTTTTCCCTGCATCAGTTCTTAAAGGTTTATTGCTTGTGTAGGGATATGTTATCTACCGAGTTCGTGTTAGACGTGGTGGACGTAAGAGGCCCGTTCCAAAGGGCATTGTTTATGGAAAGCCCAAGAATCAGGGTGTCACTCAGCTGAAGTTCCAGAGGAACAAGCGATCAGTTGCTGAGGAAAGAGCCGGACGTAAGCTGGGAGGCCTCAGAGTCCTGAACTCATACTGGATCAATGAGGTCAACAAATTGTTTTGTGAAATTATACCTAGCATGATAGTAAATTTGCTGTCTTCCTACAATTTTCATATACTTTTCAGGATTCCACTTACAAGTATTTTGAGATAATCCTTGTTGATCCTGCCCACAATGCCATCCGCAATGACCCAAGGATCAACTGGATCTGCAAGGGTGTGCATAAACACCGCGAGCTCCGGGGACTAACTTCGGCGGGGAAGAAATACAGAGGTCTTCGTGGGAAGGGTCACTTGCACACCAAGGCCCGGCCATCTCGAAGGGCTACCTGGAAGCGCAACCAAACACTGTCGCTCCGTCGATATCGTTGAGTTGCTAAGCTGGTTCCTTTTTAAATTTTGTAGCTGCATTTTATTTCCATGCTATCATGCCATCTTGTTGTTTCAGATGTTTGGCACTTGGGTTCCTCTCACTCTTGTTCTCTTTATTAGATGAAAGCAAACAAATTAATATTTGTCATTGAATTGTCAGTCATCGGGATTCAGATTTTGTTGTCTGCTGTGGTCTCATTTTGGTTCTTTCTTTTGCCACTCAAGGGTTGATATCATGATCTCTCTTGCACATTTTTGATTGGCAGGCTAGATTTTTCTTAGTCTATGCTTGTGTTTCTAAATGCTCTCCAGTAAAAAACATTCAATTAACTTAATATGCAGGTCAGCTTATTACAAAAAGCTGACCTGTTAAAAGCTCTCCAATAAATACATTATCCTAATTGGCTTTTTGTCTGGACTATGGATTTCTGAAAGCTCTCCCCATGAGTTGATTCATGAATAATTCAGCTCCAATAAATACATAATCCCTAAACCAGGATTGCAGGTTTCACATGACTGATTAGAGAATCATTTTGTGTGTGTGAATTTGAAAAAGGTAAATATTTGCTTGCATATGGGTTGATTTAATTAGTTTTGTATGTCAAATATCTAAAATTATATGATTGATCTGGATCTAATTACTCCAATCCTTCCATTAGGTGTAGAGCTATTGATATTACTTTCAAAATAATTAATTAATTTTCCATGTTCACAATCTTGTCAGGGATAATTATATACATCATAAATGCTATGAACTATCTCACAAATGATGAGTGGTCCATTTGTGAAGACTTATTTAACCCAAAAGTTACTTTTCTCCTCCTTGTAAAATAAGAAAATGTCATTTAGTTTGAGAATAGAGTTTGTAAGAATTTTTACCGTTTCAAATATATATTTTAATAAGTAGTATAATAAGAATAAATGTTTTTATTATAATTGTTAAAGGAAGAAATAGAAATAGATTTTTTCATATTAGGAATCGTGCCAACTTTAAAAAATGTAAACCCTTAAATCACTTAACATGTAGGTTTTACCAAATACAACCTCATTAATGGAAAGGTTGATCATTTTTGCCAAATAGAACCTCTTGGGTGAAATCTCCAAAATACCCATCACAATCCCTAATGGAAAAGAGCATGCTTCAATGTTGGACATGGTTCAAATGCGCCATTGGTTGGAAAGATTTACACCTTCCAATTTTTCCTTTCTTAACTTTTCTAACTTTTTGTAAATGATAAAAGACTTTTGTCACACAAATAGATCTTTTTATGTGTTTTGTGATAGTTAGAGTTTATTGTAATTGCCAAGAATGAACATATGGTACATTGTCATTGTTGTCACCAACACAATTAATTCAAGGTGACTCACCATTGTAATTGTCCATGGATTGTAAACTATGGTTTCGTTTGGTAATAATCTTTTAATTTTAACTTTATATAAATTTTCATACATTAGCACTATACAAATCTTTATATTCAAGTTTTATCTTATAATTCACTGGGAAATTTAACTTTGTTTGACAATAAAACTCAACTTCCAACTCTAACCAATCAAATGAGTGTTTTTTTTTTTAGAAAAAAATGTGGCAATATCTACTTTCACATAAGCCCTACTTAGATTGGACAACACCTTTAGCCACTAAATTAGAAGTGTCTCCAAATCTAAATTAAGCTCTCGTTTGAAGTCAACGCTAGTAATTAAGAAGTGAAAATTTATATGTTAAAATTTATATAATAATAATGACATTAAGAATAATTTTGAAGGCTAACTCTATGACTACTAGGATTTACTGCTAAATCAATGACAGTCCCCATGGTATCACCTGTCTCTCTCTTTTTGATTAGGTTGAGAGTAGTATCAAGAAGAGTGAAAATTGATTGCTAACTTGAAAAGAGTAGGCAAACTTGCTCTTGTTCAATGGCATCAAACATAATTATCAACAAATTTTTCAATATTGACATTTCACAAGAATAACTATACAATTAAGAGTACTTGTATAATTACGATTTGTTTGTGCATGATAAAAAATGAGGAAATGAAAAATCAGAAAAGTCAAAATTTTCTCACTTTTTTTTTTTCAAACTTGATGAATGACACAACCCTCCCTCCCCTTAGCACAGCCATGTATTTTAACTTATATAAATGTAAAAGAAAACAGATGAACAGACATGTTAGATACTTTCCACATGGGGAGACCTCAAGTTACTTAAGGAAGGTTTGTGTCTTTACAAAGTACGAGAAATGATAGAAAATAATATTACTCGTCTAATTCACAACCAATGGAATATCAGTGACAGCACTTAAAGCATGGTTTTATGTTCAAGGATTAATTTTGCATGGCACCACAAAAGATAAAAGTTTACCTTTTGTTTCAGCTGACAGAAAAATTAAACAGCACTTAAAGTTCATGTAGTTTGGATTTGAAGAGATACTTCATTTATTCTAATGCAAAACTTGTTGCACACTAGGATTATTCATAAAATTTTGGATCCCAAGGCATTCTAATGCAACCATTGCCATGCTTATCCATTCACTACATCACTGACAGCCAATTCAAGTAGTTGAATTGGGATAAATTTACATGGTTCAATACTGCTCATCAAGAGTTCAATATAATTCCATATGCCAAACAACTCAAAGAAAATCCCAAGAGAGAGAGAGAGAGAGAGAGAGAGAGAGAGAGAGAGAGCTGCACCATGATGAAAGCAAAGAATACATCAAGATGAATGAGAAAGAACACTAGTTACTGTGAAACCAATATGGTACCTAGTGATCTTTTTTTTTTTTGATAATGGTAGTATTTTTGCCTGGATTTGGATTCAAGGTTTCTTTCCACACATTAGAGTGAAACACCAAATACATTGTCCCATTGTTGGTCTTACCTGATGATCCATCAGAAACAAAATTTTGTAAGCACAAGGAAAAAAAATAGTACCAAAAAGGGGATGAAAAGCCATAATATCAGAATTTATACAAGCATACTGCACAATGTACTTGCAATTAAACTGAGAACAAAAACAACACATGAATCATTTTCTTCTGTTTATTTCTACCTGACCTTATATATTTTATGTTGGAAAGAAATCATGTTTGAGAAAAGCAAACAGTTTATTGCAGCACCAAGCAATCTGTTTTAAGTGTCTGCAAATGCATTATTGAAAAAGCATCCAGAGAAAGGAACCAAGCCAAGGAAAGCAACCAGTTCATTACTCACCTCAGTTTGCTTACATATTCCCAAGTCAATGGTGTGAGTTGCTCCACAACCCTGTAAAAATGCACCTCAAATTCTTTTTTTTTGTGAGCTCGAAAACGCAAGTGTCCTCTTCCTCTATGTTATTCTCATAGGCAAAATTACGCCAACCAGCAGTGAGGTATACATCTCTTCTTTTATTGTAGAGTCGAACCATGTATAGTTTTCCACTTGGATTCTTAAGGAAAAGCTCTGTGCAGTGATTTGGGAGATACTTCTCCACAAATGGTCGTGGAACATACTGAAATAATGAAAGAATGAAAAAAAGCGGCCAAGGAAACATCAAAGACAATCAAGGCATGCATCTGCTTGGAAGTAACATGATAATACAGAATCAAAAGCAAATACAAGACTTATAATAATGAGGGGTTTGTGCTTTTAGAATTAGTGAGAAATAATGAAAAATAACGAAAATTTTGACTTATTATTTCTTACTATTTCATATTATTTTCATCATTTCCAAAAGTACAAACCACCCTAAATAAAAAGAGTTGGTGACCACTAATTGAGAAAACATTGATCATTAACAAAAGAAATGCACCCTAAAACCAATTATCTAATGTATTTACCAATCTTTATTTGGGTATCACACTAAGTGAAAAGTCATAAAAACTGAACACATGCCCAGTGGCCAATTGCAGAGAAAACTAAATTTGCAAATTTCTTTGACAGATGGACTTGGCCACAGCTTCAACAGACTCTTTATGATAAAATTTTATTTACAAGTAGCTGAGGGCTGACCACATTGAAATGGTGTTTTCCAATCAAGATGTTACCTTTTCTTTTGGATGGTAATGGAGAACAAACTAAGGGTGTGTTTGAGGACAGTTTTTTTAGCTTTGAAAGTTAAATAAAATTGAAGTTGAAGTTAATTTTGTGAATAGAGATGAAATTACATAGTAATTTAGGTGATAAAAATTTATACGTTGGAATCTGTACAGTAATAATGATGTTAAGAGTGATTTTAGAACTCAAAAAAAGTTGAAACCAAACAAAACTTAAAACAAAAAGCTCTCCTGCCACTCCACTTTTCCCAAAATTGTTCTGGATCCCAGCACTAACTGCCACCACTGCAACAGTGCAGGGTATTTGAAGAATAAATCTTCTTCATGAGAATAACAAGAGATACATCTTGCTAAATTCCAACCCCTCTGCTCTGCTCAAGAGGAGCCTAAGAATATGTGCTTTTGATGCGTTTACCATACAAAGAACTGCACCTTTGATGACCCCCTATTCCATAAGTATTTATAGTGCTTCAAACAAGTGTTACCAACATTGTACAGGGGCTTCCTCGTGCTCCACCACCATACCTATGAGTCAGCAATAGTAGAAAATGACATAGTAATGGAAAGATAGAAGCCTTGAAACTTTGAAATTTCTACATCATTGAATCTCTTTGAAATCTTACATCTCACACTATATCTGTCTTGGAACATGTAAGATGCTCAAAGATCCTCACCTAAGATTTGATGAAGAAAAAGACTTCTTTGAATGTGATTGGACTCACCTACACATACTGTTGTAACCTCACCAACTCTCAATCACCAATAACCAAGGCTAATCCACTTTGAGCAACCTCCTCTACCTCCAACACCCCTTGCCCAAAACCCTACACCAATCCTCATTACTTCTATACCACTCCCCTTAACTACCCTCCATAAACCCCCACCCTGTCCCCTATTCCAGATGAATTTACAAATTCATTTGCCAAGTAAAGCCATGTTGAAGTGAAAATTTCTCAATCCCATCCTTTTATGTCTACAAAATTTCTTTGATGAAACCAGACAGACTTAACCAACACTTCACCCTTTCTTCCTACCTTTCTGAAAAATTGTCTCACAATCTGTTCCAACCAATTTGTCATCAAAATAGGGATCCTAGTTATCAATAAATAGTAGATTTGCAGATTAGATAAGATCAAATATATCAATCTAAGCTTACCATCAGATAATAAGAAATAACTAACCCAACCAGATAACATTTGTTCAAACCTATCAGTTACTGGGCTCCAGTCCATTGTCATGTAGGCTTCCAGGGAACCAAAGGCCCTAAGTATTTGATTGTGAAGTTACCAACTTTACAGTCCAAAAAAGTTACTTCCCATTTCACCACCATGTGATCCATTTGAATCCAGATCACTATGGATTTTTGGAAATTGGCTTTCAGGCCTATGATCATGTCAAACAAAAAAAAGAAGCTGCTAAAATCCTAACTTTCTTGTGATATGTACCACAAAAGACCAATGTATTATTAGCATACATGGTTAGGGACAATCAAAAATTACATGTTGGCTTAAACTGTTAACCAACCAACCCAACCTCATCTACCTTACAAGTTACAACACAAGTGACCAAACATTTTTGCCACGAATCAGAACAAGAACAACGACAACATATCACCCAGGCACATCCATTATCAAGGACTGAAAACTTTGCAACATAATAAGGCATCAAGGCACCGGGCAACTGACCAGCGTGCCTAAGCAGTGTCTAGGTGCCCATTAATTTATTTTTTTTCGAAATTTAGATGCATATACAAATTTTTGTAAATATTATGTGCAATCTTAACACTATTTGTTCCTAAATACATAAATAATTACATAAACACACATGATCCATAAACATAAACATGATTTTAAAAAAAGGACAATCAAGAACGAAAATAAAAGGATAAATTCTTGAAAACCAAAACACACAACCTATTTGAATTACTCCTAATAAATAAATTCAGATTTTTTACCCAATAAATAGTGCAAGAAAAATATTTAATCATTTGCTCAAGACGTTTAATTTGTTACAAATAGGGATTGAAAATTTGAAAGGAATGAAATGGAACCATTTGATGTAAATTAACACCTTTTTCTATTTTTTAAATAGTAAAGGATTTGGAAATAAATTTCGACATAGCATATTCCATTGAATCTGATATTGAAATTATATGAAAAACAATATTTAATACAAGTAAAACCAATTTTGAAATGCTAAAAGCAATATACTACAATACTAGTTCAACCCAAAATCAGTTGGTTGGACTGGTCAGTTCATTAGGTTAGGTGGTTCAACTTCTAAAACATTTGAACCAACTTTATTGACACAGCAAGCTTGCTAGTTTGCACTCCAACTGGTCCAACCTGCCAGTCCGATCCAGGTTTTAAAATAGTGGTGTTCAAGCCACAAACATAAACATAAAACATAACATAATAATGTCATGGGCTCTTTCTCTCATTGGATTCTAAGAGCACAAAAAAAGAGAGCATTTCATTCACTTTCATCATCAAAAAATTCGTCAGTCCCCTAAAAAGTGAAGATTCTCATCATCATCTTCATTTCTTCAAATTCTTCTTTTTCTCATTGAGGCTCTTTCTCTTTGCCACATTCTCCAATTTTTGTCCACTACCATGAGCACATCCTCTACAACCAAATATTCTTGTAAAACCCAATGAAGGTTTGTTAATGGACAATCTTGTAGTAGGATCAACACTCAATTCATTTGTATCCATCACCTCATCAACATTTTCCCCAAGTTTATCTTCTTTGTAAACAAATTCATTTGGAACACCTGTTACTCCTGTCATTCATTTGCTACTATAATTGAACTCATTGAGATGAATAGGACCATTGTCTTTTTCATCATTCCTATGTCATCTCTATTAGAACCTTTCAAAGAGACATTTGTTGTAGTTGACAAATACTAGCTTATCCAACCACTGTTTTCCAATTTTGTCCTTCTTTTAATGTAAATCTAATATAAAGAAACAAATAAAAGAATGTTAATGATTTGATGAAATAAGTCAAAAAATCAAAAGATTAAAGAAATGTGATGGTATTTTACAGTCGCAAATGTGCTCCAATTCCTTTCATAATTAAAGGCCATGCAACATAATTTAAGGGCTTATTTATTTATTCAACTTCAGCTCTAGTTTCAACTTTAATAACTATGGAGAGTTGAAGTTGAAAATAATATCGCAAATAATGATAAAGTTGTATAGTAAATTATGAAGTAAAAATTTATGTATGAGAATTTGTATAATGATGATAACATATAGGAGTTTGTGCAGAACTAGAGTTGAAGTTGGAGTTGAGAAAACAAACAAAGTTTAAGAATATGGATGGCAATCTTCTTAAAAGAAGTATTACATATACATCCCACCAACTTACTATGTAAAAGATAAACATGTAGAATTTTAATAAAGATGAATATAAAACTATAAAAACAATAAAAAATAACAAATAGCTCACTTAGTTGTAGCAATTCAATGCCTTTTCTGCCATATCACTCCTAAATTTTCCCCTTCGTTGTTTATAGGCATCTATGTCCAATGTAATTTGTTCCATCTCCTCATCATTATCAACCATTCTCTCAACAACTTTTTGAGATACGGACTTGTAAAAATCAGCGTTTGTAGAGGCATTTTCCCTTTCCCTGTAACATACAGATAAATTAAGAAATACACCTGCATCAATCAAAGGATGATCAAGGTGTAACAAGGACTCTCCTTTTGAATACTATATAGATGGATAAAGAAAATGAAGAAATGCACTTACACCGATCAAAAAATGATCAAGGTGTAGAGTGCAGTGCTTATCAATAATCTCTAATATGGGCTTGCAGGCTTGTAATCCTTTTCCTTGTGACCATGTTTTTCATAACAGAATTCTTTATATGACTGAATGCATGGCTATGTATCCCAACATCAAAAAAGATACATCTAAAAATCAATGAAGAGATTAGACACATTTTTGTGAAATCCAATAAGTTTTACAATACAAAAAGTGTTAGTGAATCCCTAAGGCAACCCTTTAATGCATTACAATAATTCATGGAAAACACAACATCCATTACTTCTTGTCCTTGTGTTGACTCCACCCAAGTGGATTCATCCCACAAATCTAAGATAAAAAGCTTTTTAAGGACAACCTTCATCAAATAAGCTTTGAAGTGTTAAAAATAAAATGGAAAATCTTGTTATACCACATCTAAATATTTCTTTACCATTGGAACCTATAAAAAGTGGATGTCATCAAATAAGGAATATAGGTATGAAAGAAAATAAAGATAAATAAAAATAGGATGACACTATCTTCACATAAAAATTGTGTAGGTAAATAAAATATGTGGTCTTTCTCCTCATTGTAATAATTTTTTTGAACCTCTAATATTTACCAATGCCCTTAAACATAACATATATGCAATGGATAGTATGAGGAGCCCAAAAGACCTTTTTCTCCATTAATTTCTTCTAATCATGGTCGTAATAAACTGCATTAGTTGTGCAAGGCACTCTCTTCATCAAGATAGTGAATGTCAATTCAATGATCTTCAAAAAATAATTTGCATTTTTTCATTGAATGAAACATCAACCTAATTGACAGTGAGTGGTGGGTCCTATATCATATAAGTCCAGGTTCTATTTTCTTTTTACCAATGTAGGGCTTCGTCTCAACACACCCCTCCTTTTATGGCTTTTTGATATTTTATCTGTTTACAAGTGACCTATATGATAAACCTGTTTTGATACCATGTAAAAGTCCAACTCAAAATTAATTAGCAATGAGTGACAGGTCCTACATCATATAAGTCCAAATTCTAATTCTTTTTCTATTGATGTGGGGTTTTTACTCAACAAATAGAAAGGAAGTGCCTTTTAGGCAATTGGCTAAGATATTTATCAAACATCTTTGCCTTTTATCCATCTACTCTTTGGTCATGACACTAGCACCATATTTATTCCAATACAGCTCATACCCAAGTCACATTTGAACCACATCTTCAAATTTTTTTCTCAAGTAGAGGACTCATTCTTCGATTGAAAGATGGTGGCTTACATCCTTTTCCATGATAACCAATAGCCTCACAAAGTATTCAACAATTGACTAGTTTAAAAGGTTAAAAGGAAATATACATTAGTAAGGAAAAACAATAAAAATTCCATCAACCATTGCCTTCTCTTCTAAATGTGGTCTTTTATGACCGCCTGTGTGCCAACTTTTTGTCGTCTTTTTACCAAAAAGGTGTACAAGTTTTGCTTCCACATGACATCAAGTGGACCAATTTTTTTGGCTATCACCTTGAACTCTTTGCCTTGCTTGTAACACTTGAAGATGCATTTATTTGAGTTTCTTTCATTCTTTCATGTAGATTGGTTCAGCCTTTCTGCATCAAGAATTCTCTTTTTTCTACCATTCTACCATGTAACTCCTTTATAATAGTTATAGTTTTAGGACATCAAGAAATCCACCAATCAGGCGTTTCTTTTATTTCTTAGTGTCTCTTTTGAAGATTCACACAGCAAGCATTGCACTTTGTTATTGTAACTAAGATCTGGACACCACACATGCTTCCAACTTGAATCATTAGACTTGACTTTCTTTAATAAATCAAACAGGCTAATATTGGATCAATGGAGGAATATATATTTATTGCTTGTGCACTTCTACTTTTGTTAATGGTGGTAATGGACATGGATTACTAGTGGTTTCTTGATCTTCTTGTGATGTCCTAAATAATTAATAACATAAAACCGCAACATACATAATACAATTATATGAAAAAATAGTAATAAAAGTTTCAACAAAACAGCAACAAGTGATGGAAAAAAAATAATAACACAATCCAAAACAAAATGAAAAATTTGACTAAATTATGAGCAAATCAGCAATGAAAAGCTCTGTCATTTGTAATGTAATCCACGACATAAAAATTCAAAAACACACAATCAAGTAATCAACATAATGACATATGGCTAAATATAAAAACCAACAATCAGTGATAAAAACAAAAGAAAGCTAGCAATTAATGAAGTAATCAACACGTCTCCACAACAAAAACAAATCATCATCTATTCAAAAAACTACTCGAGTATCAAAAAGCTATTCAAATATATTCAACTGAAAATGCACCAAAAATCCAATGCTACTTCAAAATTGGAAAATATAAATAGGAAGAAGATAATACTTGATTTCTTACCTTAATGGGAAGAAATTGACCCACCAGAGAGCAAGAGATGACCAGAACCACAGGAAGGGACTGTCAGAGTCACTGGAGCAGCAAGGAAATACTGCTGGCCTGACTGGAAGAGGCCACCAAAGTGATTGCAAGAGGTCACTAGAGTTGCTGGAAATGTAAGAAGTAGTCGAAGAGGCTTCTGGACTTTTAGAGCATGATGGAGCACCGTTTTGAAAATTGAACTTGGAACTGGTAAGGTTGTCAGTTCAACAGCTTTACCAGTTGAACTGCTTGATCTGGTGAACCAGTTGGTTGAAATAGTTGGTTCTAGTTTGAACCAGTTTGGCGGATATTGTTTTCATTATTTTAACATTTATTCTACTAGAACATTATGCTGTTTCATATATTATTTCAAAATCAGATCAATGGAATACACTATTTCAAAATTTATTTCGAAATCATGCAAAATAAAACAAAAATAGGAAAAAAGTGATACTTTACATCAAATGGTTCCATTCATTATTCTTGAGCTGATGATTAAATGATTTTCTTGCACTATTTATTGGGTAAAAATTTGAATTTATTTATGTAGTGTAATTTAAGTAGTTTTGTATGTTTTGATTTTCATGAATTTTCCATTTTGTTTTTGTTCCTAATTTCCTTGTTACTTCTGAGTTTAATATATGCAATATTAAATTATTTAAATATGATTTATGACGTGTCATGCTAACATCACTAACTCAACTGGTCTAGATGACTGGTTGAACCCGAAAACCAACCCCCCACTATTTTACCAGGTCAATGTCTGATTGAACCCAAGAGGCATTAGATCGTGGCACCAAAGTGGTTTGCTGTGGTCATTTGAGCTGTCGAAGGTGGTAGGCGTTGCTGGCAGGTGCTTCTTCCAAACAGAAAGGAGTGCTGCTGTCTGCTAGATATTTTTTAGGGTTTTTGAAGGAGATAAGACCTTATACACTACATAGATCTTTGTTGGATCCAAAGCTGAATCCCCACAAGATCTGTATAACCACCATCCAATAGACCACGTAGGGGCTTATTATGCTTGACCCTCATAAGTATGCTTTGCAATGCCAACACAATAGCCAAACAACCTCTCCATTTATCCTGAAAACACATACGTATCATCACACCTTCAAAACAGCTCTAACTCACTAACATATGTTTTTTCCATGTCCAATTCCTAGAATAAACACAATCTACCTTGATGTTGTATGGAATCAATGTATTCATGTACTAAATACACGAAAGAATGAAAAATCAACAAAGAAAATTTGATTTGCATGTCATTGAAGACTGCCTCTGTTCAATTGGTATTGGAAATCAAGATCTTTCTTCCATTGTGCAATATCATTAAACTTTAACCTAGAAAATCCAAAGAATACAAAACTTGACAATGTGGATTAATCAAAATCAGAAACTACTTTTCTTGCTCATCTTGTAATTCATAATATCAATATTATTACATCAATCTCACTTCACAATAAATGAGGATTTTGAATTTTTGATGTACTTATGTACCCCTATCATCGCATCAGCTAGGTTTCCAAGAAATAACTATGTAGATGGAACATCAGTTTGGAGGGAGGTTACTTGATAATCTGTTGTCACATTAATCTGTCTTATTTTTTATGAACACATAGTCATATAAATAAACTATGTTACATTACATATTAGCAAATGCAAAGATATGATAATTTGCAGTTGGGGATCATTGTATAGGCTCCTCATCGACATGTAGGTTCCTGTATGCCATTTAGTTTGTTAGAGTAAATGGATATTGTTAGAATGATTGGATCCTTATTTCGGTTTTAATTAGATTTCTTGTTGGCTAAGTAATTAGTATGTTGTTGATCAAATAATGGTTCTCCTGTATATAAAAAATTGCACTCTTCATTACACACAATTATATTACATTCCCTACTGCTAATATAATTAATGATAGGCCCTATAAATGCAAAACAAGCATAGCAGAGTTGCACAGTCCCCTATATTGACTTCTTAACTTGCATAGATTGAGGTATAAATAAATAACTTAAATGCACTAAATCTGGTAAAGGAGCAAGGTCACTTCATGACTCTCCTACCAGAGGGCCTAGGAGGCCATCACCTGGATGCAATTTTACAACCATAACTTAAGGGAGCACTTCAAAACTTGGACTCTATTTCCTAGTTGCAATACAACCACCATGCTAATGTACTATGGTTCACCCTTTCCATAACCAAGCAAGTGTACATTCAATAGCCAATTCAAAGTCAGACCTTGGTTACACACAGCTGACTTAACATGACAAACACCACAACATAGTTATTTTACCATAAAACAATAATAAATAAATTCAATACGTGACAACACAAGTTAAATGAAAAAATAAAACTGCAACACGTTCAAAGGATTTTGTACTTGAGTAAGAACTCACCATCTTGTTATGGAAGTAAATATCAGACTTTCGAATGGTTCGAACAAAGAAAGGATGCTTTGACTTGAATAAACTAGCTTCAAACTTGGCCCTAGCAATTTCCTCCTTGGTGACAGATCGGCGGTGTGATTGTAGTACTCTCCAAGCTTCAATAGTCAATAATCAACAACAATTGAAGGCACAAGTAGAAGTTAATGACCGGGAAAGTTATCAAAACTTAATGAAATGTAGGAAGAAAATTAAGCATGCAATTTTTAAAAATTGAAAGAAAGAAATCCATCATATCATTTCAATATAAAACATCAATATCTTTGCATGATGATAAGGTTATATTTTACAAAGAGTTCATGCACATTATAGCATTCATAGGCAATCAGGAAATTGAGAAACCTTTTTTTTTAAAGATATCTAACTAAAATTTGAGGACCGAAATCTCAGCAAAGCAGAAGTCAAAATAGCAAAAAACCTAGAGTTAAGATAAGATGTCTAATTGTTCATCAAAAGCCTAATCATCATAGGAATGTAGAGACATGCTTCTCTATGTGACAGAAGCAAAAACATGACACCAAAATAACTATGTAACGAACCAGTTTGGCATAAAACTACAAAGTCATCATGACCTTCATCACCCACATCTCAAATCTAAAAGATAGGGAAACTAAGCAGAGGACAATAATTCCCCAATATCCAGCTTTGGCATACCAAGGCTAGGCTCCCTCCCTCTCTCTCTCTCTCCCTCTCTCAACAAAATATGAGAGAGAGAGAGAGAGAGAAGCTTTCCTTGACAACAACCACTAAGAAAAAAAGTAAGAGACCTTTCAAGGGGAATTCATGCTTCCGTCCACCATCCACATCACATGGTCACCCCAACTCAAGATTCTTCTCGAATATCAAACTAGCAAGAAAACCCTCGTTTCCACGTAACAAAAGAAAAATAAGTTTCAATATTCTACTTCAAGTAGGCATGCCTATGAAGTCCATCTCAAACAATTTTAACATGGTGCACACACAAACTACAAGAAAAGATCCTCTACATAAGCTTCATCATGCAACCTCCACCTATTTGCTGTTGGTTTTGGAATTACTCATTCAGTTAAGTGCCGAACTTGAATAAGTTATAGTTTCAAGAGGTGTTTTCAAATACTGCCTTGGGCATTGATTACCTGATGAAAGATTGGCAAAATTGTTGAGGAAAAGCAGAATCAGAAACATCAATAAAGCAATCATTAAGTCATGTTTCACATTGCAGTTGGTCGAATGGAAGGTAGAACCCACAGACCAGAAATGTATAAGCAATCACATGACGTTACCATAAATGTATATCCAATCAGACGTATCAGAATCTTAAGTCAATTGCTCGGAGCAAACTTACTCCTCCCAACTTCTGCATTACAATGAAGATCAAGCAATTTCAAATCGTTGTTCCTCCCTCCCTTTTCACCACCATAAGCGCTCCCATTTCCTCCTCCAGGCCTTGCAACTAATGCCCCGGCCTTCTCACACGCGCTTGCGTCGAACACAAGCACAGAGAACCTCCACTCACCCAAATACTCGAAGACCACAAAGTCCCCAATCTGCAAACAATGATCCTCAACAAACCTATCCCACCCACCTTCCAAGAAAACCTTCCCATCCCCATCCCTAACCACGTCCAATCGCCAAGCGTGCCCACTCGGACCAACGATCGAACACGTTCCCGGCAACCGTCCCTCAATGTGTTTGAGGAATGCAGGAGAGATTTCCTGCAAAACCCATACGGCAAATCTCAGTCCTCTACCTGGAAGACGAGATTTTCAGCACAAGGATCATGTTTTTGGGTCCCGGAAACGCACCATACGGTGGGAGCAGAGCTCGGGGAGGTAAGCCTTGAAGAAGCGGGGCCTCCTCCGGCGGACGGGTGGTTGTGGCTGCTCTCCGCCGAAATTGATTCTCATTCCGGCAGTTGCTGCTCGTCTTCACGACAAACAGAGCTGCTGGTGCTTGCGCTCAATGTGGGTATGCTGCTTTCGATCAAGTATGCGAGCTCCTCCTCCTCTTGCCTTCCGACTGCAACATTTCTGGCGAAAACAACCACAGAAACGGAGAAGAAGTAAGAGAAAAAAATAAAAAAAAGGGCAAACCTTTCACCCTGTCAGAAATATGAATCCATCAAACTCTTCAATCAATCTATTCAATCTCATCATTTCCTAATTCAAAGTTCTTAATAATTCAAAGTTCTTAACCAGTCCATTTTGAATTAAACCTTGCCATATAGCTTCAGAATCTTTACATCGATCTCACACATCTGTGATTACTTTTCGATCAAAAACCTCATCTTGACCACAAAACAAGATACCCATCGATTTCAAAATCGCTCTACCTGACATCTGCTCGAGAAAATGCAAGGAACTTCAAACTACCCATTAAGTAATTTTTCTACTTAAAGCCTCGTTTTAGTTCGGTTTTAAGTATCGAGAGTTGATTAGAAGTGAAACTAGAATTAATTTTACTAATGAAATTAAAATTATATAGTAATTAAAGTGATAGAAATTTTTTATATTAAAATTTGTATAATAATAATGATAATAGAAGTTAATCACAAACGAGATCAAATCAAATCTTTCAATTTTTTTCTAAAATTATTATCTTAAAATAAGAAGTCTCTTAACTACTAAGATATCATAATTAAGGATCTGTGTGTGTATATTAGAAATACGAGAAACATAAATTTATAAAATGAAAAGGAAAAAAAAGGAAAATTAAGAAAAAAAATTTAAAACTATTTGTATTTATCGTAGAAATTCTAAAAATTAATGAAAATAAAATTTATAAATATTTTATATTTTAATATTTTAAGCATAATTATACATTTTTTATGTAATTATAAAGTTCAACAATGGTCGAAAAAAATTAGACAAGACGTACGACATCAAGAAAGTGTGGTGTAATAAAATTTATACTTAGAGTGCCAAAAAAAACTTAGATTTTTTAAACATTTTTCATAATACATAAATATATGAAAATCTAGAAAAAAATTTCAAATTTTTCTTTTCCATGATTTCCAATAAACATAAGGTATTGTTTATTTATGAGGTAATCACTATATATCTCCATTTTTTATTATACATGGTAATATTTCAGTAATATTTATTAAATACTTTTAATATTTTATATTAAAAAAATCATATCAAAATATTTACATCATAATTCATTTAATTTAAAAAAAATTAAACTTAACTTAATTTCACATGACTTAATTCTATGCATAAACAAACGCAACTTAAAATCTCCCTTAAATCTGAAATTTTAGAATATTTTGAAGATTTTATAATTTTCTGTCGTACAACTGTAGTACAAATCATCTGACATAAATTTTTCACATGTCTGCGATCAAATGACTTAACTCCAAGCAGATGTGTCTGTCAGGAAATCATTGTTTTCTGAACCCAAGAATTTTTTTAATGATTGTTGTATGATTCAATAAAACAAGAAAATATTATTATAATAATCACACCATTAAAAAAATAAACGTTCTTATTTTATAAATATTTGTTTTAGGTGGTTGGTGTGATGAATATCTTTACGGTAATATTGAATTTTTTATGTAAATATTTGTTGTGAATACAAATTTTAAGTTATGTAACTAAATAGTAGTAAAATGAATAATTAAAATATTTTTAGTTATAAGTACTTAATTAGGGCAACATTAACCACTTTGTCTTTTTTTGAAATAATAGTATTTTTAATTCTTAGTAGGTAGATTAAGGCTTTGTTCGTAAATATCACTCCCAGTTTCCAGAAGTACTCTCAATTTTTATCACTAAGTCATTATATTATTAAGTCACTATATAGTGATAGATACAACATTCATTATCCAAGGTATTCTATAGTGAGATCTATTTTCTTTTTGTGATAGAGAAAATCATTTGTTACAAAAAGATTTGTAATCATCAACGATTTACACGGTGATAGTTTGAAAAATTTGTCATTGGTAACTTATAATGACATATTTAATTTAAAATATGTCATTGTAAATTGTATTTGGTGTAGTGCACGAAGATTATATTCGATCTTACTTAGATTTCTGAAATAACGATCGATATTATTAATCTTTTGTGGTTGAGAAGATAACCAATTGTGGTATCTTATATCATAATGTGAATTTTTGTCCATTTGGAATTTTTTTTACAATAAAGGAATAAAATATCAACTACAATATTTTAATCTTAATACAATAACTATATTATATATATATATATATATATATATATATAGAGAGAGAGAGAGAGAGAGAGAGAGGAGTATGTACGTGCCCATAGAAGTGACTTCTGTGGGCACCTTGTCTAGGTTGTTCGATCGAGATTGGACGGCACATGAGCAAGCAGATGAGTGAGGGCATGTGGGTGGGTGAGGGCGAGCGCAATGAAGGGGGCAATGGCGATAGCGTGAATCAATGTGAATCAGCGTCGGCATTCCCTTTCTTCCCCTTTTCTTCGGTAGTGAATCGATGTTGCTCGCCTACTTGCATCATCGTCGTCACTCACACTCACATCATTGTCGCCGCCACTCACGCTCGCACTCTCTCACTTACTCGCGCTTGCCCGCTCCCGCCTCCTCACTCACTGGCCCACTCGCCCGCTCGCACGTCATCCATCCAATCTTGATTGGACGGCCTAGACGTGGTGCCCACAAAAGTCACTTATGTGAGAAGTTATCCTTTCCTTACTCTTTTAATCACCATCTCTTACTCTTTTAATCGAGATTTTTTTAGTCTTTGTTGTGAGAGGTTATCCTTTCCTCATAGGTTTCCTTGTTTTCTCCTCAAAATAAGGTGGCGACTTCGTTTTATTTATATTTTTTGACATTTACCCAGAGCTTGTTTTCTGCTCTCATTTGCCCCAAGGATGACGTTGGTTGTCCATTAAGGGATTTGTCCGAAGGATAGTAACACAGTGGAGAATTAATAGCACGTAACTTTATTTGTTATAAAGAGAGACATAAAGACATGAATGACATTCTACTGTTATGTTACGAACTTAATGCTAAATTATTTAGGGGATGTAGACTCTATAAGCATGAAATTTAGTGACCTCTATACCCAACACTAATCTGGCTGTCATGTAAAACACACAGCAACCGGCTGCTGGTTCCCCGGCTCTCCCTCAGGCAAGAGGGAGTCCCCTAACAATGGATTTAGGACAAGGACAAGGACACGGCTGCCATACCCAGCCTTTCACAATGGATTTAGGACAAGGACACGGCTGCTAGTCGACAGGTCCACCAACTGACAAGTCAACCGATAGCGAACCTAATACAATCATCCAATCTTTTAATATAATTGTCTAATCTTTTAACACAAAACGTTGATTTTCTCATTACGTGTAAATTTAAAATTTCACGTGACATTTTACCATTATGTTACGAACTTAATGCTAAATTATTTAGGGGACACAGACTCTATAGGCGGTTGTAGGTCACCGTTGATCGAGATCGACAGGTGAAATTTGGTGACTCCCATATCCAACACTAATTCAGCTGTAGGGTAAAACATGCGATAACCGACTTTCGAGCCCATACACGTCCTTGGCTGCTGGTTCTCTGGCTCTCCCTTGGGCAAAAGGGAGTCTCCTTTGTCCTTTCACAATGGATTTGGGGCAAGGACATGGTTGCCGGTCCGCAGGTCAGCCGTCAGCGAACCTAATACAATTGTCTAATCTTTTAATACAACTGTCTGGTCTTTTAACACAAAACACTAATTCTCTCATCACGTGTGAATTTAAAATTTCACATGACATTCTATCGTTATGTTATGAACTTAATGCTAAATTATTTAGGGGATGCGGACTCTACAAGCACGGTTATAGGTCACCATCAATTGAGATCGACAGGTGAAATTTGGTGACCCCCATACCTAGCACTGATCCGGCTACCAGGTAAAACACGTGGCAGTCAGCTCAAAAGCAGATACACGTCCTCGGCTCTCCCCCGGTTCAACAGAAGTTTTGCCTTGGCATTTTTTGACGGAAGTGCCATTATTTGCACTTTCGTTTATTTAGGTTAGTCGTAAAGTAAAGTCTGTAATGTTACGGTTGGCCGTAGAGTAAAGCTCATAATGTTACAACTGGATGTAAAGTAAAGTTTATAGCGTTACGGCTAGTCATAGGGTAAAACTCATTATCACTCCCCACTCAGCTGAGTCTGAGTTCCGAGTAAGCACACAGTAGTTGGTCAGCAAGCCGATACACACTCTTGGCTACCGGTTCCCAAGCTCCCTCCTAGGCGGTAAAACTCCTTATCACCCCCCACCCAATCGTTAAATCCATTAATATAGTCTCAGGTTTTTTAACATAAATATCTAAAGGATATCCAAAGTTATACCTTTAAAACACCTAAGTACTATTCACAACTTAAAAATTGAATTTCACGTGTTTAACTTAAAAATCTCATGTGCCTTACTAAAACACTAATCATTTATACTTAAAGTTACGATTCTTTAGTTAAAACGTTGACATTATTCACATGTGCACTTTAAAACACACGCGTCTAACTTAAAAAATCACGTGTTCATGTTAAAATACTGATCTTTTAATACAATCGTCCAGTCTTTTAACATAAAACGTTGAATCTTTCATCACGTGTGAACTTAAACTTTCACATGATGAAAGATTGTAGGATATAGCTTGTGAACTTAAACTTAAATGCCAATCTTTTAAGTTCCTACCACATATGCTTTCAAGATTGTAGGATATAACTTAATTAATGTTTAATCATAATTTGATGGTAATTTAAAAGTCGTAATTATATTTGCTAATTATCTATTTAGTTATTAATTGAACATAATTGGAAATATTGAACTTAATGCTAAGCTATTTAACACTTGAATGTTCGATTCAGGTTAAGTATTTTAAGTTAGTGGATTAAGTATATTTAATATTTAGAATACTTCAGCTTGATATTCGAAGTGGTATAGTTAGTTAAATAAGTGTTAGATATGAATATAGTTCATGAAATATCATGGTAGAATGTTACGTGAAATTTTAAATTCACATGTAATGAGAGAATCAGCGTTTTGTGTTAAAAGGCCGGATGATTGTATTAAAAGACCAGTGTTTTAACATTAACACGTGACTTTTTAAGTTAGGCGCGTGTGTTTTAAAGTTAAGCTGTAAAGTAAATGTCTTTACTTTACAGTTTCCCGTAAAGTAAAGTCTTTCTTTTCAAATATTTCCAATAATGTTAAAATGTTAAATACCTAATCTTAAAAAATTAAATCACTTATTTGATAATCTTAAATACCTTATTATACTTAATTGAAATTAAACACAACACCTGGAAAATAATCGATTGAAGAGAACATGAAAATGTTAAATACTTTATTTTACTTAAATTTATGACTTAATATTTAATCAAAATCTTTCTTAATTCAAAATTAATTAATTAAAAATCAAATCCACCCTAATATTTTCATTAAGGATTTTACAAATTATAAGAATATTTCACAAATAAATTGAAGACAGATTTAATAATTAAAATTAAATTAGTTAATTAAAAATATAAAATACAAAACCACACAAATATTTTATCACTTCATCAAAAATTTAAGTCATTGATTTAAATAATTTATTAATCACTTACTCCAACATATTAAAATAATAAATTAACGCATATGTTAATTAAGCACTTAAAAAACTTTAATCACCGTATTCATAATCAATAAACAATTAATTAAAATCCATAAGTTAATTAACATAATGATTCAAAATATACGCATGTGGGTGGAGTTTTAAAGTTAAGGGAGAGTATGTGTGCACGTCTTTTTAGGTGAAGAGAGTATGTATTTTTAAATTCAACTTGCAAGAAAGAAAGTAACTTTTAAGTCGCATAAATTTCACCTACAAAACTTGTGTTCTCAGATATATATATATATATATATACAAAAATAGCTCTGTAGGCACCTACAGAAGTTACTTTTATAGGTGGCCATCGGATTAAGTATAGATAATGGAGATTTGCGATAGGAAAAGTAGAAAAAGTAAAAAAAAAAGGTTAAGTGCTCAATCAATAGAGTAAGTCTGTTGAATGAACGTTCAAGTCACGAATTACGTTAGATGAAACTTAACTCAACGTGCTCAATCAATAGAGTAAATCCGTTGAATGAACATTCTCGCTACAAACTACGTTAGATGAAGTTTAGCTCAACAAAGTTAGTACGTTGAGTAAAGAAATAGAGTATTTTAAAAAAAACTCACCTACAGAATGAGTTCTGTAGACATCTATAAAATCCGTGGACTCATATATATGTATATATATATATATATATATGATCCAAAGAATATATTAACTTGAAGAAAAGCTGCATGCAGCTTTCACCAACGCATATGTTTCCAAGGGCTTTTGTTTGTTGTTCATCATGATTCTGCAATCCATCCATCCACCCATCAATCAATCGATCGATCGATCGATCAGCGTGCAGGAAGAATTAAACAAAAGCTAGCTATAGCTAGCTTGATCATATATATATATATGGCTAGCAGTTCATTCATGATATATCATCTTGATCACATCCTGTTCAGCAACCAACCATTTCATCATCCTGATCACATCCTGTTCAGCAACCAACCATTTCATCATCCTGATCACATCCTGTTCAGCAACCAACCATTTCATCATCCTGATCACATCTCTGATCTGCTCGATCTCTCCCATACGAATGTTGTATGCATATATATATGTATATATGTATATCAACAAGCTAGCTAATTAAGATCGACCAGATTCTTATATGTGGATGTCGATGGTATAACTAAAATTGGAATTAACAATTAATTAGAAGCTAGAGATGCTCAGATGTTGCAGGTCTGCTGGCATGATTGTAGCCGGTCGGCCGGTGACCAGAATCCATGGAACCCTAGTGGGAACCTGAGATGCTCCGGGACCTCCAGCTTTGCCACCAGAGCCTCGGGTCCTCCCATCTTCCTTGCGTCCATGATCACCAGACAACACCTCTTCCTTGAAACTGCGTACTGCATGCAATTAAGAAAAATCCATGGATCATGCTTGATCTCGTACATATTGGGTAAAATAGTCTTACATCAAAAAAGATAAGTAGAATCGAGACTTTTATATTACTTGTTAGTGTTTTCGTACTAGTCAATTGATTTTAGCAAAGTAAAATCCATAGCTCGATCATTTTCTGTGGTTTTAGGGGAGTTTGTGCTTTTGGAAATTAATGATGGAAAATCATGTGAAATGATGGAAAATAATAGTTTATCATTTTCTATCATTTCTCACTAATTTCAAAAACACAAATCCCCCTGAAATCGCTTCAATCCAATACAACATGCATACATCCATTTACTACGTACAGTAAGCTAGAATGATGGATTATCGTTGAAATTTCATCTTAAAATCAATTGACAATGAACAAAGAAGCTTTTCACATATTAGAGTTAGTACATTTGTTCCAATTTTAGAGTATAATTCTTAGCTTTTGAAGCGATATTGCATGTAGTTGTGCTTTGAAGGAATAATGCTTGAAAGAAAAAGCGAAAGTTCAGGAGTTACGTTTATTTACCAGAGTAGTAACTTTTATAAAATTTTAATTTTACGTACCCTTAAATTTTTTTTTATTATAATTATTTTTAACAATATTTGAAGAGTTTATTTTATTAAAAATATTTTTAAAATGTCAAAAAAAAATTATTAAAAAGTTTTATTTGAAGAGTTTTTTTTATTTTTAATAAAATATTTTTATTATAAAAGCTATTTTAAATCTTAAATTTAAAAAAGGCAAGAATACTATATTTTTTTCTTTAATTTCTCTTTTTTCCATTTTTCATATTCATCTCTCTCTCTCTTTCACAAAAAAATTAAATAGAGCAATTGACCAATAGGTGCGAGGGTAGCGGATCTTGAAAGTTCAAAAAAGTTGTTATAATTTTTTAGTGTAAAATTAATGTTAAAGTTGTTTAATAAATGTTAACATAGACTAGTACAAAATAAATAAATATAATAAAAAAACGTGAAAACAAACAAACCCTACGTTTCAATGACATGTCATGAAGTTTTCAGTAGTGTTTTAATTAATTTTGCAGAATGCACCGCTGGTTTGGCCAATAATATATATATATATATATATATATATAAGCTTGTGGTTCATGCATGCATGCACGCTTACCTCGACAACGAGGACGTAGCCGTCGTCTTCCGCCTCCCCACGTGGAACGAAGATGGGCTCCCCGACGAAGCGCCTGCCGCCGGCGGACCACGCCACCGCCGACCCGTCGCGGCGGTCGAGCTTCACGACGCTGTCGAACGGGAAGTGCGGGTAGAGGCGTCCACTCCCGGCGGCGGTGGTGTCGGCGTAGGTGTACCGGTTCTTCGAGCCGGAGAAGCCCTGGTTGATGGCCGGGAACTCCGCCGGCCTGCTCCACCTCCACGAAGCGCCGCCGACCGTGACGTCTCTCTCGTTTCCGGTCGCGTCCAGCGTCACCGACACCTAAGTTAATATATCAAAAGAGATGCCTACAGGAATTTTTATGCAGGCACTACTTCTTTTTTTATTATATATTACAACGGTCTATTGTAATATTTTAATATTTTACACTAAAAAAATACTAAAATCCATACATCCTAAAAATTATATAATTTTTTGAAAATCATGAATCTTACATCTCTTAATTCTAGTTCTATTTGTCTATGAGGTAACTATTATATACTTCTATTTTTTACTGTACATTACAATATTTTACAGTAACATTTATCAAATAATTTTAACATTTTACACTAAAAAATCATATAAAAAAATTATATCATAAATTATGTACTTTCCATAACAATGTGAACTCCTCACCAACTTCTGCTGCTTAAACAAATGCATCCTAGCTTAAACAAACATACCTTTAGTGAGTTAGAATTTTTATGTAGGCACTACTTTTGTTTTTTATTATATATTACAACGATCTATTGTAATATTTACTAAATAATTTTAACATTTAATACTAAAAAATACTAACTTTTGTTTTTTATTATATATTACAACGATCTATTGTAATATTTACTAAATAATTTTAACATTTAATACTAAAAAATACTAAAATCCATACATCATAAAAATTATGTAATTTCTTGAAAATCGTGAATCTTACATCACCTAATTTTACATCTTAGGTTCTATTTGTTTATAGGGTAACTATTATGCACATCTATTTTTCACTATACACTACAACAATATTTTACAGTAACATTTATAAAATAATTTTAATATTTTATACTAAAAAATTATATCAAAATACTTACATCGTAAATCGTGTATTTTCTAGAATAATGTGAACTCCTCCTCACCTACTTCTACCACTTAAACAAACGCATCTTAGCTTAAACAAACATACCTTTAGTGAGTTAGAATTACTTTAAATGTGAGGTTAATTTATTTTTGAATTTAATAAAAAAGGAGAAAATTTTAGATATCTTCAAAAACTTATTAATTAGTTTTTCTTATCATTCTCAACTATTTATTATACTTTTTAAAGGCACAAACATCTCATATTGTGAATCATTTCATCTCAAAATCTATTGAATAAGATAAGTGAAATAATTCATCATTATATATCAGCACAAGTTCTATCTTAATTAACACAAAAAATTAATTAATTTCCAAATTATTTTTTAAATAATGATTATTTCTATTAGGTGATTAATTAAATAAACACCTTATATATATTAATTATATATCATGGGTGTTAATTATAACTTTCAAAAAATAAGAAAAATGTCTAGTACCTTGACCAAGTGTGGGAGCAAAGCTTCCTTGCCTTCTTCAGTTGGATTCATGTGTGAGGGGTCCAGTTTGCAATCTCTCCAATTATACCCTTCAAAACCAACAGTATTTAAAAAAATTAAAGAACAAGACCTTTGTTAATATATGATGAAATTCTTCGTATCAATTAATTTTAGGGTCTATTTGTGCACGTCGAAAATTTAAAAAATGAAAAATGAAAAAGAAAATTAGCAAATGAAAAAAAATTTAGGACGTAGTGTTTGTGTATATTATGAAAATTCTGAAAAATTAATATAAAAAATTATAATTTTTTTATATTTTAACATTTTTCTTGTGGCCACGAGTTTAAGAATGATTGGAGGAGGTTGGGCAAGACGTACAAGGTCATGAGAGTATGTTGTGATGAAATTTCTGCCAATTACAAGAATTTTCCTAACTTAATGGGTAGAAAATGACAGAAAAACTTTATACTTGTAGTGATGAAAAAATTTAAAATTTTTCTAAATTTTCTAGAATGCATAAATACCCGAAAAATTAAAATTATTTTCAAAATTTTCCTTTTTCAAGATTTTTGACATACACAAACTTCTCCCTTAGGGTGTGGGGAAAATTTGAAAAAAATATTATTATCAAAATATTAAAAATTTAAAAATGGAAAATTTTATAACATCATTTGAGCATTTATAAAAATGTAAGAAAATTTATATTTATTTTTTTTTAAAATAAAAATATTCTAGACTTTTATAATTTTAACAATAAAAAAATTTCTAAATTTTCTTTTTCCTTAATTTCCAAGAAACACAAACCCCCTATAAGTTCAAATTTAACATGATATCTGATAAATTTCACGAATATCTACTTGTAGAGTGCTTGTAAACATAAAAATAAAATCAGAAGTCAGTGGAAGCATGAAATTAGGCATTTGTGATGGATATTTAATTTTCTATATATCATAAAAATACAATCTGCTCTAGAAAATAAACTATACATAAATAATAAAAAGATCTACTGCTCTACTCTTGTTATTGTGCAGAACTAATAATGTGTTTGTCAAGCTCAACTTGGATTTACTCCCAATGGTGAAAAGATTTGAGAGCATGCAAATACAAACAAACACACATTTTCAAGGTCATGTATCAGAAAAGTTGAAAATTTTATTACTGATCATTTGCCATAAAAAAATATTTCTAAATACACAAACGAATCTAGATGTTCAACTTAATATGAACTACTCCTAACAGTAAAAAATCTAAAAACATGCATATTCAAACAAATTAACACACCTTTAGAAAAATTTTCCCATATTTCCAAGAAAGTGAAGAAATTTTCTTTTAGATTTTCAAGGTATATGTATCGAAAAAGTTGAAATTTTTTTTATTGATCATTTGCTATAATAAATGTTTTATTTTTTCATCATTATTCATAAAAAAATATTTTAAAATACACAAACGAATCTAGATGTTCAACTTAATTAGAATTACTCCTAACAGTAAAAATCTAAAAACATGCAGATTCAAACAAATTAACACACCTTTAGAAAAATTTTCCCACATTTCCAAGAAAGTGAAGAAATTTTCATTTAGATTTTCAAGGTATATGTATCAGAAAAGTTGAAATTTTTTACTGATCATTTGCTATAATAAAGTTTTTTTACCTTTTTCATCGTTTTTGTAAAAACAATTTCTAAATACACAAATGAATCTTAAATGTTCAACTTGGAACTATTCCTAACAGTAAAAAATCTAAAAACATGCAGATTCAAACAAATTAACACAATTTTAGAAAAATTTTCCCACATTTCCAAGAGAATTAATGAAGAAATTTTCTTTTAGATTTTCAAGGTATATGTATCAGAAAAGTTGAAATTTTTTTACTGATCATTTGCTATAATAAAGTTTTTTACCTTTTTCATCGTTTTTGTAAAAAATATATTTCTAAATACAGAAATGAATCTTAAATGTTCAACTTGGAACTACTCCTAACAGTAAAAAAATATAAAAACATGCAGATTCAAACAAATTAACACACTTTTAGAAAAAATTTCCTACATTTCCAAGAGAATTAATGAAGAAATTTTCTTTTAGATTTTCAAGGTATATGTATCAGAAAATTTGAACTTTTTTTACTGATCATTTGCTACAATAATTTTTTTTACTTTTTTCATCGTTTTTGTAAAAACAATTTCTAAATACAGAAATGAATCTTAAATGTTCAACTTGGAACTACTACTAACAGTAAAAAAATATAAAAACATGCAGATTCAAACAAATTAACACA